>PITA01011345.1:7451-67352 GCA_004023965.1 Spilogale gracilis | reverse complement strand
AAGAACTTGTAGGGCACCTGGGTGGCTCAGTGGGTTAAGGTCTCTGCTTTCAACTCAGGTCATAATCTCAGGGTCCTGGGATCAGGGCCCGCATCAGGCTCTCCGCTTGGCAGGGAGCCTGCTTCCTCCTCTCTCTGCTTGCCTCTCTGCCTACTTGTGATCTCTCTCTGTCAAAAAAAAAAAAAAAAAAAAAAAAAAAAGAACTAAGAACTTGTAGTTTGACATAATTAGAAGCCTCATTACTTAACTCCACGAATATAAGATGTTGAGTTAACTAGAGGCCTGGTTCCTTACCATGGTGTTGGTGCTTGGCTGCCCTAGTGTGCTGGTATTACCAAAGGAAAAGCCAGTGTTCTGGGTGGTTGTGGCCTGGCCGAATGGTTTGCTGAAGAGGCTGGTAGTCTGCTGATTCTGTTGTCCAAAGAGACCACCTGGATTTGTTCCAAATCCAGTGGTACCTTTCAGAAAAAAAGAAATAAAGTAAAAATAAATGGAGAAGAAAAAAAAAAAAACACCTCTTACATTACTCAGTTACTACAACAGCCTTAATATTCGTGAATACATACCTAAATTACCCTACATTCATTCACTACTCAAACTAGATAACCATTTCACTTTCCATCCTTTTTCAACTAACTTGAATTTTGTTCAGACTTTACCTCCTACAATAATACTCTGGCTGGGCTAGGTAATTTTCCTCCTGTGAGTCTAAAACTTTCTTTTATTTTATAGGATACCACACTACACTCAAAATCTGTTTGTGTATTTTAACTCTCTTAGACTAAGGTTTTCTTGAGAACAGAGATTTTCTCTTTATAATTCCAGCATAGGATGATATACTGTACTTAATAATGAATATATGGATAAACTACATCACAGAACACAAAGACTGAAGTCAATGTTAAATGCCACTTAAACATGTATTAAACTGTGTATTTGTGGGTGTGTATTAATCTCTCTAAAAGGTCACAAAAAAGTCTAGTTTGTTTCTATGGATGAAAAATGGTAGCTAGGGGAGAGAAAGATTAACTTTGGCTACAGATTTTTTTTGTGCCTCATGAAATGTTTATCATATATGTGTATTACCTGCACAATAGTAGTATTTGTATTAATTTAGTCATTATCCTAGATTTCCCTCTTTCACATTTCACATCAAAGCAATCTATTAGCAAATCCCATCAGTTCTATATTCAAACTGCATCCAGAATCTGACATTTTTACCACCTCCATCTCCTTAGCCAACCCACCACCATCTCTCATGTGAATGAAGCAATAGCTTTCCTAACAGATTTCTTTTCACCCCTGCCCCCTTACAATCTTTTTCATTTTCATGAGCTTTTGAAGTTTGATACCCTATGTAACATTAGTTTCAGGTGTACATCCTACTGATTCTACAAGTCTCTAGGTTACCCTATGCTCATAAATGTAGCTACCACAATCTACTCTTAACAGAGCAGTCTTCAGATGATCCTTCACTCATAATCGTATGACTTCTCTTTCTACAACTTCTAATGGCTTTCCAACTCAAATAAAAATCCAGATTTTGAAACTAGCCCACAAAGTCCTATAAAATATAGCCCCTATATCCCTCAAGACTTCCACTTAGTCCTTACCTCTTTGAAAAAAAACTCCGGGTTTTTAGACTTAAAGCTTCCTCTGGCTGGAACGTTCTTCCCCAGAAATTTGTATAGCTTTACCCTTCACCTTCTTCAGAGAGGTCACTGTTCAAATGTTACCTTATCAAAGTGAGGCCCTTTTTAACCATCTTCATTTAAAACTCTATTTCTCTCCATCCCCACATACATACCACTCTATTCCCCAACATTCCTGAATTATTTTTTTCCACAGCATTTATCACAAAATGACAATTATGTTTTAGTTGGCTGTCCCTCCTCAATATGGCTCAATATGGTGCCAAGTGCTTACTAGTTCCAAAGGCTGTTTTGTTCTGACCATATGCAAAGCCTGAATTAGTGGTAGAGGAGCTGAAGAGTCCTGTCGCACTGGAGGTGGCTGGAGAAGACCCAAACAAGCCAGCTGTGGTACCTGCTCCCACTTGGTTCTGCGGGCCTTTCCGGTTAGCCTGATAATCCTCTAAACGAAGTTCCTAGAGGAAGGGAAAGCATATTTCCTATCTTAACATGCAGCCAAAAAAATTATATAGGAAACCAAATATTTAAATTTAGAATTCAATTTCCATGTTCACATAGGGACCATGACTAAAACACAGAAAACTATATAGGACATTACCATAATATTACATAATTACAGAAAAACACTTTCAATAGTGTACAGTGGACATTAAGATCCATACCGTAATCACTAACACTACAGGCCAAAGGACCAACCATATCTTAATTTTAATTTTCTTTTATAAACAGCAGTACTTTCTTTTAGTAGAATGCTATATAATAATTTTATCTACTCCAACCCCAAACATAAAAACTGGCTAAAAAGATGAAGGATTCTGGGATGCAGTGAAGGGTCTTAGAAAATTAGGGAAAGTAGGGATGAAGTTTAACATTAACAGTTTTGCCTCACGAGTCAGGGTGTTTCTGTACACTCCAATAAAGCAAGTATAGTTTGGGATACAGAGGAAACAACAGCTACAATCAGGGTTGACACTTGAAATATACAACACACTATCACACAGCAATAAGGAGGAACAAACTGTGACTCCATGCAACACCATGGATAATCTCACAAAGTGGAAAAACAAACTTAAAAGTATGTAATGTAAGATTTCATCTATATGAAGTTTGAAATGAGGAAAACATGGGCAGTCATGATAGTGGTTACCTTTGGAAGGCGGGGGGATCATGACTAGGAAGACAGGGCATATGGAGGATATCAGGAACGCTGGTAATGCACTGTGATTTGATTTGGAGCCTGGTTACACAGGTATGTTCACTTGGTGAAAACTTACTATGTGGTACACTTATGACTTTTCATGAGTTTATTAAAAACACATGCATACGGAGCGCCTGGGTGGCTCAGTTGGTTGAGCGAATGCCTTCGGCTCAGGTCATGGTCCCGAAGTCCCAGGATTGAGCCCTGCATCAGGCTCCCTGCTTGGCGGGAAGCCTGCTTCTCCCTCTCTCACTCCCCCTGCTTGTGTTCCCTCTCTAGCCGTTTCTGTCAAATGAATAAAATCTTAAAAAAAAAAAAAATGTGCATGCCATGTATACATACACCGTCCAGTATAATGTGAGCAACATAAAATTACAACAGACTATTTAGTAGAACTATACCAGTATATACAAGCTGCACATTGCCCTGCCTAAAACAAGATACGTATAAATACTACATTGATTTTAAAAAATAATTTATTGGGGGACCTGGATGGCTCAGTTGGTTAGGCTTCCACCTTTGGCTCAAGTCATGACCTCAGTGGTCCTGGGATACTGAGCCCCACATCAGTTTCCCTTTTGGATCAGGAGTCTGCTTCTCCCTACCTGCTGCCTCTCCCCTTCCTCTGCCCATTTGTGCTTGCATGCTTGCTCTCTCAAATAAGTAAATAAAATCTTTAAAAAAGATGGGACTCTTGGGGCACCTGGGTGGTTCAGTTGTTTAAGCCACTGCCTTCGGCTCAGGTCATGATCCCAGAGACCCGGGATCGAGTCCCACATTGGGCTCCCTGCTCGTTGGGAAGCCTGCTTCTCAGGAGGCTTCTCAACTGAGCCCAGTTCAAGCTCCACACTGGGCCCAGAGCTTACTTAAAAAAAATGTGGGGTGGGGCGCCTGAGTGGCTCAGTTGGTTAAGCAACTAGTTGCCTTTGGCTCAGGTCATGATTCCAGAGACCTGGGATAGAGTCCCACATCGGGCCCCCTGCTCTGAGGGAAGCCTGCTTCTCCCTCTCTCACTCCCCCTGCTTGTGTTCCCCCTCTGGCTGTTTTCTCTCTGTCAAATAAATAAAATCTTTAAAAAAAAAAATGTGGGGTGTCTGGGTGGCTCAGTGGGTTAAAGCCTCTGCCTTCAGCTCAGGTCATCGTCCCAGGGTCCTGGGATCGAGGCCCACATCGGGCTCTCTGCTCAGCAGGGAGCCTGCTTTCTCCTCTCTCTCTGCCTACTTGTGATCTCTCTCTCTGTCAAATAAATAAAAAATAAAATCTTAAAAAAAAAAAAATGCGGTTGTTGGTTTTTTACAGAAACCCAATATGAACCACTTGATCCGAAAAATAATCAAAACATTCTGACAACCTACTTTCCAATAGAACCAAAAGGTTAGGCTGATATTCTATATTGCATTTTACTGACCTCTAGTGACTTGCTTTCATATTCTTTCATAGCAGTAATACACTGGTGCTTGGTACTGATGTTAGTGCTAACTCCAGCTTTAACCATAGTATCTGTACCAGTTGGAGGCTGCAAAGGAAGATAAAGGCAAATTTGAAAGTCTAAAGCAAATGTTTAAATCTAAACTCTAAAACCCTACTCTCACAGACACAATTCTTCAATCACTATAGAGTATATAGTATAGAACTCTATGATAACTAGTCCTGTAGGCCTTCTGCTAAATGAGATAGTTTCAAAGGTGCTTAATTAAATATACTGCATTTCTGATCTCTCCTCTCCTTATACCAAGGTTATCTAAATAAATCAATGTCAGTAATAGTTATCACAGCTATTAAGACCATAAGCAAACCACCTAATTATCTACTAAAATACACCTAAGGGGAACCTGGGTGGCTCAGGCAGCTCAGGTCATGATCTCAGGGTCCTAGGATTGAACACCAAGTTGGGCTCCCTGCTCATCAGTGTCTGCTTCTCCCTCTCCCTCTGCCCCTCCCCCAATTTGTGCACACATCTTCACTCAAACAAATAAAATCATTAAATAAATAAAGGGCGCCTAAGTGGCTCAGTCAGTTGGGCATCTACCTTTGGTTCAGGTCATGATCCCAAGATCCTGGGACAGAGCCCCACATTGGCTCCCTGCTCAGCAAAAAGCATGCTTCTCCCTCTTCCCCTGCCCTTCCTCCCTGCTCGTGCTTTCTCTAATAAATAAAATCTTAAAAAAAAAAAAAAAAAAAAAAAGGAAAAAAAATACTATTACATGCATAAGAAAAACTTTATCCAATTTACCCAACATGTACATTTAAACCTGTATTTCTCAATTCTATCTCCTACTCTGCTCTAAAGTGTCTGCTTTATTTTACTTAATTCTTTGAAGTGTCTGCTTTGTAACTTGTTGCATTTAAGAAATACAGAAGCCTGGCTTTCTCCCTATAACTTTATGAGAAAAAAGGCACAATATGTAACGAAAAGATTTCTACTCGTATTGTCAGTTTTCTCAATTATTATACTTTCCAACAGATAACACACAGTATTTTTCACTAAACTTAGGGTTCTAAATTCAGTATGTTTCTAAATTCTAAAGTTTAGTTTTGAGGTGCCTGGGTGGCTCAATCAGTTAAGCATCTGCCTTTGGCTCAGGTCACAATCTCTGAGTCCTGGGATCAAGCCCCACTTCGGGGTCCCAAATCAATGGGGAGTTTGCTTCTCCTTCTCCCTCTGCCCCTCCACCCTGTTTGTGCTCGCTCTCTCTCTCAATCTCAAATAAAATCTTAAAAATAAATTTCAGTTTCTAAATTATGACTTCACCACCTTGCCTAAGAAATTCTCCATTTCCTAAAGTAAGTCTTAACAAGAAGTTACAAGTCAAGACCTATTAATACCAGATATTCTTTAGGCTAATTGCATCTCTGACCTATCCCAAGTATCTCCCAACCAATCACATCAAGTGGTATCTTACATCAAGTAGTATTCCACACATTTTCATGAACAAATCTTCCATTCTAACTTTCTACCAAGTTCTCTCAAAATAGCCAAAGAAAACATAAGACTCTATTGTCCCATTTTACCATTGCATCAACAAAAGTTTTACTTTTCATTGGAACATGGAATACTGATGAGTAATTCCATGTATCTCCTTAAAGAGGCTCTATTCTTTTTTAAGAGTATTGATTTTTTTTAATTTAAATTCAATTAGCATTGGGTATTGTGAATATTAGTTTCAGAGATAACAGTTCAGTGATTCATCAGTCTTATATAATACCCAGTGCTCATTACATCATGTGCCCTCCCATCACCCAGACACCATATCCTCCCACCTGCCCTCCCCTCCAGCAACCCTGTTTGCTTCCTATGATTACGAGTCACTTATGGTTTGTCTCCCTCTCTGATTTTGTCTTGAAAGAGGCCCTATTTTCAATAATTTTTAGTTTGCCTTATTCCTTTATAAGGATATAATTTATATTTATTCCTTATTCTTTTATTTATATAAGGAATGCTGGTCATTCAGAACCAAATTATGAATACAGTAAATACAAGTTTAAGCTCATACTACCTACTGTAATCAACCTTGTGAATATGAATTTGATTGGGTTGAGCACGCTTCAAATATACATAATTAAGATTTATGTTTCATGACTTTTCCTACCTACTGTATAAATATTTAGAGATTTTGTTCTTAATACTTCTTTCAGGAACAGTGAGACTAAACTGTGCATAAGAGGAAAAAGGAGAAATTTTACAATTAATCTGCAAAGAGATATATAAATTGAAGAGTAATATATTCTACAAAGACTGGAAAAAAATACTTACATTAAACTTAATAGTGGTCCCAGTAGGAGCAGCTGTAAAACTACTTGGCCCAAAGAGGGAGCCAGATGTGCTACCAAAAGGATTGGAGGTTGTATTTGTAGTACCAAAAAGTCCCCCACTGCTAGTACTTGTTCCAAAATCTGTAAATTAGAAAGGAAATGAGATGGCAACAAAGAGTTTAAGAATCTGTAGGATGTTTTGGGGACGCCTGGGTGGCTCAGTTGGTTAAGCAACTGCCTTCGGCTCAGGTCATGATCCCGGAGACCGGGGATCGAGTCCCACATAGGGCTCCCTGCTCGGCGGGAAGCCTGCTTCTCCCTCTCTCACTCCCCCTGCTTGTGTTCCCTCTCTGGCAGTGTTTCTCACTGTCAATAAATAAAATCTTAAAAAAAAAAAAAAAAAAAAAGAATCTGTAGGATGTTTTGGAATTGGGCTATGGCCCAATAGCAGTATTACTTTCACATCCTCAAATTTTCTATCTTTCAAATCTCCCTAGCAAGCACCTTCAGACATGCTTCATACAGACACATACATAATTCTAGGCTTCCAACTTTGAAGTGAAACAAAATCTGAATCACTTTGTCAGCTAAGTCTCTATAAAGTTCTTGCTGGGCAAACTTAGAAGACAAGTGAAAAGAAACAGTACTCTATTTCATCATAAATTTTATCTCATTTCTCCTTTCTTGATAAGACTACATGCTAAATGAACTTGTCTTTCTGAAAACATCACAAAAGACTTCAACAGGGGTCACAGTATATTTTATTTACATACATTAATACAAACACCTAAAGAAACTCCAGAAGTTCAAAATATACAAATAATCTTATTAGGGAAACCAAACAGATTATAAAATTTTGCCCGGTAAAATAATTTGGAAAAATCAGTAGGTGTCTTGATTTCTTAAAATAAATCCCTCTGATTTCCTTACTTTTCCAAAAAGCTGAATTTCAAAAAATTACATAAAGTGAAGTCAACTGTTATCTAAGGAATATATTTTTCAGAGTAAGAGAGATATTACTTCTCAAGAAGTTATACATAAGGTACAGAAATGTCAGTAAGCAATAAAGTTATCTGCCAATATTTAATAGTAGGTTATAGCCTAACCACCAATTTAAGAGGAATCTGATTTCACCCTGGCAAACTGCTGTTTCTTTCCTAAAAACATGTCCTCATGTATGTTTTCAAGTAAGTTACATCTCTTTCGAATTAGCATGTTAGATTGCATTTTACATTGTCATGGTTAAATATTTCAATACTCCACAACTTTCCCTTTGTGAAACAGTGATAGCTGGCTAACTGAATTCATTCTGCTATACTTTTGTGCTAGAAATGCCATCAACTCAAAGGGCACACCTGTTCGACTAGTAGTTGTTACCTCAAAGTACTGTAAGAATTATCCCCAGGTCACATTTAGACTTAAAGAGAAAGAAACAATCAATTAGGGGCGCCTGGGTGGCTCAGTTGGTTGGGCGACTGCCTTCGGCTCAGGTCATGATCCTGGAGACCCGGGATCGAGTCCCACATCGGGCTCCCTGCTCGGCAGGAAGCCTGCTTCTCCCTCTCTCAGTCCCTCTGCTAGTGTTCCCTCTCTGGCTGTATTTCTCTCTGTCAAATAAATAAATAAAATCTTTAAAAAAAAAAAAAAAAGAAAAGAAACAATCAATTAAAAATATCTGCCATGGGGGCACCTGTGTAGCTCAGTCCATTAAGTGTCCGACTCTTGACTTCTGCTCAGGTTTTGATCTCAGTCAGGGTCGTGAGTTCAAGCCCCATGTTGGGCTCCATGAGGCTACTTAAACAAAACATCTGCCACGGATAAGGAATGAAAGAGTAACCATGTTACATTTAGTACGTTATTCCTGCTTTAGTCTCTTATGCCCAATGTGAAACAGAGGCAAGAGGAAGGTGCCCCTGCAATACAATATGGCTGAATACATGCATTCCTCCTTGAAATTCTCCTGTCTTAACACCTATGACATTACTCTGGCCTGACTTTTCATCTACTCTCTGGTCATTCTATGTCAGAAGCCTCTTCCTCTGCACATCCCTTGAATATTAGTGCTTCTTAAATTTCCAATTTCAAGTCTATTAAACTTTTCAACACATTCTGAGAGAGTTTTCCTCTCCCCAATGTTTTTGCCATCTGGTGGAGAAAGGAGGTAAATGAACACAGGGAAAAGAAAAAGAGGGAGTATATTCAATAAACAAATTAAATTATTAGATGCAAAAGTCCAATGATGTTCTACTTACTTCCAAAGCCAGTTGGTTTATTTTGCGCAAAGGCATTGTTTTGGGATGAGAAGAGACTGGTCCCTGTACTTGCAGTTCCAAACAAGCTATTTGATGTTCCTGTTGATGTGCCAAACCCAAAGCCAGTGCTTGTGGAAGTCGCTGGCTGACTAAATGAATTAGTACCAAATAATCCTCCTGGCAAGATGGAGAGGAAAAAAATAGTTAAATAGCTGGACTGGAACCAATAAATGAAGTCCTATACCAGCTATGAATAAACCAACTGTATTCCAAGTAAAACTCCTACCTGGTTTGGTCTGTGAATTTCCAAAAAGACCTCCAGTATTATTGCTAGAACCAAATGCAGATGTTCCAAATGCTCCTCCACTAGTAGTGCCAAAACCAGTGTCTGAAAAAACAAAATCCAGGGTCAAAATAAAATCCAAATCCGGTGACTCAATAAAAAGTACTCTAGTATTTTTTAACATTCTGTGTTTGAATAGAATCACTGGTCTAGGGGCGCCTGGGTGGCTCAGTTGTTAAGTGTTTGCCTTTGGCCCAGGTCATGATCTGGGAGTCCTGGGATCGAGCCCTGCATTGGGCTCCCTGCTCAGTGGGAGGCCTACTTTTCCCTCTCTCACACGCCTTGCTTGTGTTCCCTCTCTAGTTATGTCTAGCTCTGTCAAATAAATAAATAAAATCTTTAAAGAAAAATAAAAAGGATCACTGGTCTAACCTGAAAAAGATTTTTTCAAAGTTCCATCAGACTACAAATTAGTTAAAATAAGCCAAGAATTTTATTCGTTGCTCCAGGAGAAAATAAAAAACAAAGAGGTCTGACTTTTCAATAAAGTTGTAAATGTCAACAGGTTTAAAAAAAAAAAAAAAAAGAGTGCCAAGGTAACTAATGATTGTGAGCTACAGACAAAAGTAAAGTCATCAAAATTAAAGTGTTAAATTTTCTCTAGGCATCATACATGCCAGGGTCACTGGGATGAAGGATCCTTACTTAGGGATGTGCATCAGAATGACCTGGGAAGGTTTTTCAGAATACACTTATTCAAGTTCCAACCAAGATTCTTTTTTTTTTTTTTTAAGATTTTATTTATTTGACAGAGAGAAACACAGGCAGAGAGGGAACACAAACAGGGGGAGTGAGAGAGGGAGAAGCAGGCCTCCCGCCGAGCAGGCAGCCCGATGTGGGGCTCGATGCCGGGTCTCCAGGATCATGACCCGAGCCGAAGGCAGTCGCTCAACCAACTGAGCCACCGAGGCGCCCCCGAACCAAGATTCTAATTCCATAGTTCAAAGACAGGAAATATGTTCTTTAAAACAAGAACAAAACAAAACAAAACAAAGCAACGAAGGGGAACCTATCTGGCTTCGGCTTAGGTCATGATCTCAGGGTCCTGGGATGGAGCCCCTTATTGGACTCCCTGCTCAGCGGGGAGTCTACTTCTCCCTCTCCC
This sequence comes from Spilogale gracilis, assembly GCA_004023965.1. Lineage (NCBI taxonomy): Eukaryota > Metazoa > Chordata > Mammalia > Carnivora > Mephitidae > Spilogale > Spilogale gracilis. Next base: position 57,049 of record PITA01011345.1, on the reverse strand, counting down.
TCTGTCCGCCCCCTCAAATAAATAAAATCTTAAAACAAACAAACAAACAAAAAAAACCAATCTCTCTCTCTCTCTCTCTATTCCCCCCAGGCTTATGTACATGCTCTCTCTCTCTCTCTCAAAAAAAAGAAGTATTTCATTGGGGCGCCTGGGTGGCTTATAGGTTAAGCCTCTGCCTTCAGCTCAGGTCATGATCCCAGAGTCCTGGGATCGATCCCCCGCATCGGGCTGCCTGTTCAGCGGGTTGCCTGCTTCTCCCTCTCTCACTCCCACTGCTTGTGTTCCCTCTCTGGCTGTGTTTCTCTCTGTCAAATAAATAAAATCTTAAAAAAAAAAAAAGTATTTCGCTACCTTCTATGAATAGTCAAAAAACCATGAAATCTCCAAACTTATTTCTATTTTCTTAGAAAATTCCAACAAGATTTTCTCCAGTTACTTAACAAAGAGAATTTGTTGTAAAACCAAAGTAGAATAAAATTCCTATCTAAAGCTATCAGAATGATTTTTTCTTTTTAAAAATTTATTTATTCAAGTATAATTAACACACAGTGTTACATTAGTTTCAGAATTTCATTAGTTTCAGAATCTGTATTTAAGAGTCTGTTTTTTGGTCTCTTTTTTCTTCATTTGTTTCGTTTCTTAAATTCCACATGAGTGGAAAAATGGTATGTCTTCTCTTATTTCACTTAGGATTATCCCTTTAGATCCATCCATGTTGCTATAAATGGCAAAATCTCACTCTTTATAACTAATATTCCACTGTATATACATCACATCTTTATCCATTTATTAGTTTATGGACACCTGGGTTGTTGCCATACCTTGCCTCTGACAAAATGCTGCAATAAACAGGGGTGCATATATCTTTTCAAATTAGCATTTTGGTTTTCTTTGGGTAAATACCCAGTAATACAATTACTGGATTGTATGCGAATTCTATTTTTAATTTTTTGAAGAACCTCCACAGTTTTCCACAATGGCTATACCAGTTTGCATTTCCACCAAAGCAGGGAAAGAAGGATTCTTTTTGCTCCTCATCCTCGCCAGCACCTGTTATTTCCTGTGTTTTTTATTTCAGTCATCAGTACAGATTTGTTCTTAATAAGAATAGCTTAAGTTTTTTCCCTTCTTTTGTTCTTTTGTGAAACTTACTCTGCCCAAATGTTGAAGTTGTGCCAAAGCCACCAGTTCCACCCCCAAAGGGTGTTCCAAAAGACTTATTAAACATCTTCGAAATGAGTCTTTGCTTCAAGCAAGCTGAAAGAAAAAAAATTATCACCTTTTAAGGACCACAGAATACAATGTAATTCTTTCAGAAAATGTCACTGTACAAGTTTAGTCCCATCCAAACTATAGCATAATGTTCACTCTCATTCAATATCCTAAAACTCTATAAAAGACCTTCTAAAACTGAGCTGAACTGGGGGGACCTGGGGGGCCTAAGTGGCTCAGTCATTAAGTGTCTGCCTTCGGCTCAGGTCATGATCCCGGGGCCCCGCATCAGGTTCCCTGCTCAGTGGGACGCCTGCTTCTCCCTCTCCCACTCCCCCTGTTTGTGTTCCCTCTTTTACTGTGTCTCTCTCTGTCAAAAATAAATAAAGTCTTTTAAAAAAATAAAAAATTAAGAAAATAAAATTGAGCTGGATTATTGGTATAATTTAAGGTTAAACTTCAGATCCCACCAACAACCATTCCTTTAAAACAATGTTTTGTTTTTGTTTTAGTTTTTTTTTAGGTTCCCTTCTAATCAAGATTTTGGGTCCACTATGCCAGATCTAGAAGGTTATCCACAATACCCATTAAAAATTACAATGATATTCTGCTATCACAACCACCTGAGAAGTTAAAATTTTTGTCAGGCTTTATGTCCCTCCTCCCATCTCTAAATCCTAGATTCTGGTGCCCTGACATTCTCTTTGAAATTACTTCTTAAGACTATTCTTTATGGTCCCCCTACTTACCTATCTTTGTCTGGGAACATTACAGAAAATCTCTGGTGAAAATCCCAACCTCATATGAATGACTCCTCTCCAGTATCCAAACTACGCACTAGTGAGTTGGACCAAAGTGTTTCAACAAGTACAAAAGTTTGGTTTCTGCCCCTCCCAAGATCTGCATAAAAAACAAAGTTAAAGGTAGTCTATTCAGGAGTAAACACTGTCCCTCTGATAAATTTTCCTTAAACTTAAGGTTTCTGCTACCACTTACAGCCAGCAGGCAAGAAAATACTGAGTAATCTATGTACTTTTAATATAAAATCTCAGAAAATAGCTTATCTTGCTTATCTGGATTTTGTGACAGGTAGGATGATTTTTCGTTGGAAAAGATGAAGCTGTCCCTAAATACCTAATGGTTTTACAAAAATCAATATTCTGTCCCCTAATCTCCCCTAGGAAAAAATATGAACATTTAGTTCTTTATACCAACATCCAGGAACTTAAGAATTCTACTAAAATGAAGCCTGCTGAAACTAGTGGTTCATGAGAGCCACACAGAATTAGTAGCAAGCTTTTCAAAATAAACCCCTCCAGACCCCATTCTAGAGATGAGGAGGACCAAATGTCCAGGGCTGTGAGGTAGACATTTGTGTTTTGAAAGGCTCTTGAAGTGATTCTAATGCATTCTCTTGGAACCAAAGGCTATATGTCATGTAATCATTTCTGTTAGTAGTAAGATCTGCTTTAAGTTTCCTGCCTTCTCAATTTAACAGGTGTCACAAAGTACAGACTGAGCCTCTACTCTATTAACCTGTGACTCTCCTTTACAGGGAAAATATTCTTGGAAGTACTCAGCAGAAGTCTAGACCTCTATGGGTCTATCTATGTATTTGTTCTTCAACAGTCCATCTGGAATTGACAGTTGTGCTAGGGGTTAGACGTCTAGACCATTTCATTGACTGTAATTTCTCTCACACTGCTGTCTTGAGTCGCAGCCCCATCACATCCACATTACTCTTTGTTGACTACATTTTTTGACTCATCAGCAATAACTGTGGGGAGTAATGGTTATTACATTAAATTTATCATCCATTTCCTTATTCATCCCCACAACAAGCAATCTGTTCATGTACATCTGACATCTATACACCAGATGTGTCATGATTCAGAAGCTAAGTAATAGTTTTTTCTCTGTGACATTCATCCTTATACTAAAGATTTATTGTTAAATTTGGGCACTAGGTTCTACAGACCAAATCCATAGCACCTAACAATCAAAATTTGCTTTTTAATATTCGTATCCTAACAGGCGTGCTTGAGTGGCTCGGTCAAATGAGCATCCAACTCTTGATTTCAGCTCAGGTCATAATCTCACTGGTCATGAGACTAAATCCCATGCTGGGCTCCCCAGTCAGAGTCAGCTTGAGATGCTCTCTCTCCTTCTCCCTCTTCCCCTCCAGCTGCTCTAAGGTGCACACTAAGATACATAAATTAAAAAACAAAACAAAACAAAACAAAAACCTATCCTGGAGCGCTTGGGTGGCTCAGTTGATTAAGGGTCTGACTCTTGATTTCAGCTCGGGTCATGACCTCAGAATCATAAGATCAAGCCCCCCATCGGGCTCCATGCTCATCATTCTGTCTGCTTGTCCCTTTCCTCTGCTCCTCCCCTGCTCACACTCTCACTCACTCTCTCAAATAAAAAAAGAAGCTTAAAAAATATAAAAAAATTAAAAATCTTACCCTAACATAAAAACCTAACATCACACATATCTCACACAGGGATTTTAAATAGTAATAAAATATCCTAGGAAACACCTAACGTTTATAAGCTTTTATACACTATCTCAACAATCCTAAAATGATGGTATTATGCATCACTATCTGTATTTTAAGAATGAGAAAACAGGATCAAGTGTTTACCAAATTTCCCAAGATCAAAGAAGTAATAAGTGATAGAGCCCCAGTTTAATCTATCTTCTGACTTCCCATGGACATCCTCAAGCCTAGGAGGGAACATACTAAGCAATAAACAAGAACATGTTTAGTATTAAGGAAATCTATTTCATCTGGTCCAGACCTAAGAACAAGGGACATCACAGGGACCAAATCCACTTTGGACTCTTAGAAAAAAAAAGCTTCTCACTCAAGCTGAGCCTACCTTTTTGGGGTTCTGGCCATGATGAAGTTGGCTTAGTCTCAAGTCTGAGCATACCGGGATTTAAGTGTTGTTACTGTTGTTTTTTAATTATCCCCATGGAAACAAAGTAAGATTTTAGAAACAGCCTCCTGATTTTTGTAATTGCTAGAAATTAAAGAATGGCTAATGCAGTTAACCCTCTGCCCTTTACACAAATCGTTTTCTTGACTATGCTATGAAATGTCAGTGACAATGAAAAATGTCCCATTCTCTACAATTTTCCCTTCTAAACTTATTAATTCATTCTTCAAAGCCTAGCCCAGGGGGTGCCTGGATGGCTCAGTCACTTGAGGATCCCTCTTGGTTTTGGTTCAGGTCCTAATCTCAGGAGCACTGCCTCAGGCTCCACACTCAGCGTGGAGTCAGCTTGAGATTCTCTCTCCCTCTGCTCATGTGTGCACATGTGCTTTCTCTCTCACAAATAAAATCTTAAAAAACAAAACACCTAGCTCAAGCGCAAATGTCATCCTCTCTGTCAAATAAATAAATAAAATCTTTAAAAAAAAGTAATGAAGAGAAAATACATTTATAGTACTGTACCATATTTACTGAAACAATGCCACACGTAAGTGGACATGTGCAGTTCAAACCTTTGTTGTTGCAGGGTCAAGTGTACTCATATTCTAAACTAATGACAATAATCACTAATGTGTTTTTTTAAACAAAGGCTGTATGAACAAGTTATTTTAGAAGTAACTCTAACTTAAAATCAAGTGTGATGAATTCTCAAAACAAAAGGATACCATGAAAGGGAAGATTCTTGGTAGAACTTGTCATTTAATCAAGAGGTTGCAAAAAGGAAGAGATCACAAAATGGCTGGATACAACCAGCAAACAGTTGTTTGGTCAGCTCTGTTATATAGAGAGAGTGTATTTCACATATATATGGATCCATGTAAGCAGAAATGTTTATGTATGTGTATATATTATCTCAAACTAGCTGATAACATTTAAAATAGGGCCATATCAGAAAAACAAATTTGGGGCCTCTCATAAAAAAAAACTAATGATTAGGCAAACTAGGGACTGTAATCATTTAGTAATAGTCTGGAGTTTAGTAACAACTACCCCCGCCTCCTACCACTTTGGTAAAGTGTAATTTCCAATGTGCCACAATACCCACCCAGCATCACTCATTTCCATCAGCTGTCTGACCCCCCCAAAATGTGGAGTTTGTAACTTCTAATATAATCAGAGAAAGGACCCACACATTTAAAATTGGAAGAGCAGTGGGGTGCCTGGGTGGCTCAGTCATTAAGCGTCTGCCTTTGGCTTGGGTCATGATCCCAGGATCCTGGGATAGAGCCCCGCACTGGGCTCCCTGCTTCGCTGAAAGCCTGCTTCTCCCTCTCCCACTCCCCCTGCTTGTATTCCCTCTCTTGCTGTGTCTCTGTCAAATAAATAAATAAAATCTTTTTTTTTTTTTTAAGATTTTATTTATTTAGGGCGCCTGGGTGGCTCAGTTGGTTAAGCGACTGCCTTTGGCTCAGGTCATGATCCCGGAGACCCAGGATCGAGTCCCACATCAGGCTGCCTGCTCAGCAGGCCTGCTTCTCCCTCTCTCACTCCCCCTACTTGTGTTCTCTCTCTGGCTGTGTTTCTCTCTGTCAAATAAATAAAATATTAAAACAAAAAAACCAAAAAAAAAACAAAAAAACCAAAGATTTTATTTATTTATTTGACAGAGAGAGCGAGATCACAAGTAGGCAGACAGGCAGGCAGAGAGAGAGGAGGGAGCAGGCTCCCTGCCGAGCAGAGAGCCCAATGGGGGCCTCAATCCCAGGACCCCGAGATCATGACCTGAGCTGAAGGCAGAGGCCTTAACCCACTGAGCCACCCAGGTGTCCAATAAATAAAATCTTTAAAAAAAAATAGTTTAAAGGCATATCGTACATTCAAATATTTATCCCTTTAAATATATTAACCGGGCCCAAACTGAAATAGTAGCTAACATTTTAATTCTTACGATGTCCCAGGAACTGGCCTAAGTACATTTTACAAATTATCTCATATAAACCTCCCAAGAATGCAAAGAGGTAGGTATTTTGATCCCTGTCTTTCAAATGGTGAAATTGAGCATGATCACAAAGCTACTTTTGACTATTAGCTGTACGTATAGAGCCTAGAGCTCCTAGAAAAAGAACACCCAACTAAAGGGAAAAATGACTTTGCATTCACTATAAATAAGAAAGCTTTAAAACCAAAATTTGGCACTATCAATCCAGCGCTATCAGGGGAAAGAGACACTTCTCTGGCAAACATTACAATTCTCATAATCAGAAAGGTAACTGCTTGCTCTTACGGAATGACAATTTATGTGGCTTACATGAACTTTCCTGCAAAGATTAACCACTTCCTTTATGGATGGATGTACTTATACTCACTGCAAATTTTTTTTTGGTAAAACACATTTAAAAAGAAAAATTTAAAATGAAATAGTCCTATACAGAAAGAGACAATGCCCTTAAATAATTTACTTTGTTCTTTGTGCTGATCTTTTTAAAGTAGGCTCCACACCCACAGTGGAGCCTAATATGGCTTAAACTCACCATCCTGAGATTACGACCTGAGCTGAGATTAAATCATGAGTCAGACACTTATCCCACTGAGCCACCCAGGGGGCCCTGTGTTTGACCTTCTAATTAGTAATTCAGAGTGTCAGTTACAAGAGGGGCTACCTAGGTGTCTCAGTCTGTTGAGCCTTTGACTTTGGCTCCGGTTCCTGATCTCGGGGTCCTGGGATGGAGCTCACCACTGGCTACCAGCTCTCCAGGGAGTCCGCTGCTCCCTTTCTCTTTGCCCCTCCCCCCACCTTGCACACTCTAGCTCTAAATGGATAGATAAAATCTTTTTTTTTTTTTTTAAAGATTTTATTTATTTATTTGACAGAGAGAGAAACACAGCGAGAGAGAGAGAACACAAGCAGGGGGAGTGAGAGAGGGAGAAGCAGGCTTCCCGCCGAGCAGGGAGCCCGATGTGGGGCTCGATCCCGGGTCTCTGGGATCATGACCTGAGCCGAAGGCAGTCGCCCAACCAACTGAGCCACCCAGGCGCCTCTGGATAGATAAAATCTTAAAAAACAAAACAAACTGTCAGATACAAGACAGATGTAGCCTTAATAACAGACATCAGTAGTCCAGTATTCCCCCACTATCCTAAATGAAGCTTAATAAACATTCAACTTTTGTGCACTCTGTGAACTCTGGGAACAAAGATAAAACTTTAGTTTCCTTCCAGAAAAATGGTGGACAGACTCTGAAACATGGTAACAACCCAGCAACTGCCAGCTTTAAGTGCTATCTGAATGACTAAGCAAGCTTGCTGCTCTCTGACAACATAAAGTTACACAACTGGAAAGAAATTTTTCCTCTCCACTTCACTGAGTTCCTTTGTATCAAACGCTAAGTAAAGAGCAAAAACAATAAATGTTAGATGAACTAGTACTTCCCAGTTTACAAAATACTTTTTCATATACCCTCTCCTCTAATCTTCACAAAAAATACTAGAATAATCTACAATTAAACTGAATGGAAAAATAACTGTTGCTTTTTGCCTTGAATAGAAAAAGGACAGGAGAAATAGGTCAGAATTCCAAAAAGTTAGCTTATGGGAGGGATTTAGGCTGAATTCTAAGAAGTTTACTTATTTATTTTTTTTTTTTTTAAGATTTTATTTATTTGGGGCGCCTGGGTGGCTCAGCTGGTTAAGCGACTGCCTTTGGCTCAGGTCATGATCCCGGAGACTAGGGATCGAGCCCTGCATCGGGCTCCCAGCTCAGCGGGAAGTCTGCTTCTCCCTCTCTCACTCCCCCTGCTTGTGTTCCCTCTCTCGCTGTGTTTCTCTCTGTCAAATAAAGAAAATCTTTAAAACAAAAAACAAAACAAAACAAAACAAAAGAACATTCCTTTTTCTCTACTATGTCCCTTTTTCTTTTGTTTCTTAAAGATTTTTTATTTCTTTATTTAACAGAGAGAGTGAGAGAGCACAAGAGCACAAGTGGGGGAGCAGCAGAGGGAGAGGGAAATGCAGGCTCCCCGCTGAGCAGGGATACCCAGGCACACCTCACTTTTTCCTTCTAAAAATTGATTTTCAGGGGCACTGGCTGGCTCAGTTGGTGGAGTACATGACTCTTGGATCTTGGGGCTGTTGGTAAGTTTCAGCTCCAAGGTGAATGTAGCAATTACATGATAAAATAAAAACTTGGGGCGCCTGCATGACTCAGTCGGTTGTGTCTGCCTTCAGCTCAGATCACGATCCAAGGTCCTGGGATCAAGCCCTTAGTCAGGCTCCCTGCTTCTCCTTCACTGTCAAATAAGTAAAATCTTTTTTTTAAAATTTATTTGACAGAGAGAAACACAGCCAGAGAGGGAACACAAGCAAGGGGAGTGAGAGAGGGAGAAGCAGGCTTCCCACGGAGGAAGGAGCCCGATGTGGGACTTGATCCCAGATCTCTGGGATCATGACCTGAGCCGAAGGCAGTCGCTTAACCAACTGAGCCACCCAGGTGTCCCTCAAATAAGTAAAATCTTTAAAAAAATAATAAATAAAATATTCTTTAAAAACATTTTATTTATTTATTTGAGAGAGAGGGTGACAGCAAGAGAGAGCATGAGCAGGGAGGAGAGGGAGAAGCAGGCTCCTGTGGGCAGGGAGCCTAACATGGGACTTGATCCCACGACTCCCGGATCACGACCTGAGCTGAAGGCAGATGCTTAACCGACTGAGCCATCTAGGGGCCCCAATAATAAATAAAATCTTAAAAAAGAGGAGAAAAATGGCTGGGGCGCCTGGCTAGATCAGTGGGTAGAGCATGTGACTCTTGATCTAGAGGTTATGAGTTCCAGCCCTACACTGGGTGTAGAGATTACTTAAAAACAAAAAAATTAAAAATAGGGTGCCTGGGTGGCTCAGTGGGTTAAGCATCTGCCTCTGCCTTTGGCTCAGGTCATGATCTCAGGGTCCTGGGATCAAGGCCCGTGTCAGGCTCTCTGCTCAGCAGGGAGCCTGCTTCCTCCTCTCTCTCGCTGCCTGCTTCTCTGCCTACTTGTGATCTCTCTCTGTCAAATAAATAAAAAATCTAAAATCTAAAAAAAAAAAAAAAAAAAAAATTGGAAATAAAAATTGCTGTTCAAGCCTCACCTATTCCACTCTGTCCCAGATTAGACCCTTCAGACTCTTATCAGAATAAAAACACATCCCCTTCCCCTCCCCCTTTCCAAACCTGATTACGTAAACTAATGCCTCCCAGCTGCTTTTAGTTATGCAATATATTTCCTGTCATACCTGCCACTTGAGTGTATGAGCTGTTTGCTGCTCTAGTAAAAAGCATCTGGATTTTGCTCAATTTCTTCCATTAGAGTGTAAATTAATTTAAAATTATCTATATTATCTAATAGAGTTCCTTTCCTCACTGTAGCATTTTCATCCCCTTAACATAAACCATAGCCTTCATTTGATAACAGAAGTAGTGAAAAGGGTACATCAGCTTTGGAGTAAAACAAATCTGTATTTAAAACTCTCCACCACTTACTATGTTTGCAATTCTTTGAAAAGCTAAAATTAACTCAAAAAAGTTAAAAAGGAATTTAAGAAACCCTCCCATTTGCTACTGTGTAACAGTACTTGTCACGATAATCAATCTTTTAGATCTCTGTCTACAACTGAACAAGAGGGATTATCCAGCCTACACTGAAGGACAAAAATGCCTCAAACTAGAGCTCCACAAAATGTCTTTTTTTTAAGATTTAAAAATTTTTTAAAGTAATCTCTACACCCAAAAGCAGGTTTTTGTTTAGCTTTTCAACAAATATTTTTACAGTATTTTCAATTAGAAATGCGTTAATTTCCCCTCACTCTAAACCTTGACTGTTCAGTGCCTAGCTGGACCACCTACACATAAAATGATTTCAAAATACTTCACTGTCCTCTACTGATCCTTTAATACAACCATAAAATAACACTGTAAACAGTAAAAACAAACACTCCACATACACACTGAGGTCACTCTCATTCTCTTCCACTCATTTCACATACCTAGTCATCTTTAATCTACAAATCCATTCACCTATTTCTTAAGAAGCTTAATCCACCAAGAAAGGTTAGGTGTGTAGATACCAGAAGTCTCTATGTCAAAGGAGCATGTAGAAATAAATAAGGTATAAAGTGATGAGTGAGTGCAACATGCATTCATGAAGGATGAACTATTCCCTTCCTGAACAAGAGTCCTAATTCAGTCAATGCTTGATTAGTGGTTTTCAAATATTGACAGCTATGGAACCCAACACAGAAGCTGCTCTGGCTGAAGTAAAGAGGCATAGATGCAGTAGAACCCCACCAGTAGAGTGCTTTCAAAGAACGAATGTGAAAAAATCACTGTCCTTCTTAGATTTGTGATTCTGAGAATGAGGTCTGAAGGCCCCTAAAAGTGCTTTAGACCTCTTCCAGGGTGTCCATGAAGTCAAAACTATTTTTATAACAATATTAAGGCATTATTTACCTTTTTTTTCTTTAACTGTACTAACCTCAGCACTAGAGTGCAAAAGCAATGGTGTATAACACTGCTGGAGCCTGAGCATGAATCAGGACAATGACCCAAACTATAAAACAGTCACTAAATTCTTCACTGCCACACACAAAAAATACAATCTCACTTGAATGCCTTTGATGAAGTTGTAAAAATTACTGATTGTATTAATTCTTGACATTTCAGTACACATTTTTTAATATTCTGTGATTATTCTGAGATGAAATGGGAACTACTCAAAAGCATTTCTGCATATGGAAATACAATAGCTATCTCAAAAACACCTGTGTGATTACCTGAGAAGAAAGCTGAACCAGATGATTTTTTTGTGGAACACCATTTTTACTTCACAGAATAAATGACAAACTATGGTTATTCAGATTTGAAATGAAAATTAGAATTGTCTGCCACTATGTGCTTGTGAGCTCATTCTTAAAGACTTATCTGATGAGAGGGGTGGAAATGTTAACAACTATATAATTAAATTTGTCAACATAACCCAGTGAACCAATGATTTCTAAATGACCTATGTATGATGTCATAAAATCACACAAGTAAATATCCATTCAAAGTGCAAGACAAACCAACAAATTTTAATATAACACTGTACTAAGATCAATAATACGGCTTCAGGGAGCCTGGGTGGCTCATTCAGTTAAGAGTCTGCTTCTGCGGGCACCTAAGTGGCTCAGGTCTTAAGCATCTGCCTTCAGCTCGGGTCATGGGATCGAGTCCCACTTCAGGATTCCTGCTCAGCAGGAAGCCTGCTTCTCCTGTTCCTTCTCCCCCTGCTTGTGTTCCCTTTCTCACTATCTCTCCATTAAATAAACTCTTAAAAAAAAAAAGTCTGCTTCTGCTCAGGTCTGGGTATGATCCCAGAGTGCTGTGATCGAGCTCCATCTTGGGATCCCTGCTCAGCAGGGAATCTGCTTCTCCCTCTCCCCCTCCCTCCCTCCTACTGCATGAGTGGGTGCCTGCATGTGCACAGGGACACGTGTGCTCTCTCTCAAATAAAATCTTTTCTTTTAAGATTCTTATTTAGTTATTTATTTAAGAGACAGAGCGCACAAGCAGGGATAGGGGCAGAGGGAGAAGCAGACACCCTGCTAAGCAGGGAGCCTGATGTGGGGCTAGATCCTGGAACTCCAGGATCATGACCTGAGCTGGAGGCAGATGCTCAATCAAGTGAGCCACCCAGGTGCACCTCAAATAAATAAAATCTTTTAAAAATAATAATATGGCTTCATGGGGCGCCTGGGTTGCTCAGTTGGTTAAGTGACTGCCTTCGGCTCAGGTCATGATCCCGGAGACCTGGGATTAAGTCCCACATCGGGCTCCCTGCTAGGTGGGAAGCCTGCTTCTCCCTCTCTAGCTCCCCCAGCTTGTGTTCCCTCTCTGGCTGTGTTTCTCTCTGTCAAATAAAATCTTTAAAAAAAAAAAAAATTTCCTCTTTCCATCTACTCATCTGTAGGAGGCTAGGATTTTCTTCACATCAATCAAAACAACTTATCAACTGTGAATGCAAAAGAGCTGCAAATCCAGTTATCTTCTACTAAGCCAGACATCAAAGAGATTTACAAACACGTAAAACACCATCACCCTTGCCACTAAATTTTTTAGTACTTTTTCATAAAAGTTACATTAATAAATGAGTTTATTATTTTTTAAGTCAATATCTTTTGAAACTTTAATTTCTAGTATAGTAAATATAAGTAGATATAACCCACATAACAAAAGCTGTCTGGAATCTTCAATAATTTTTGGAAGTATAAAGGAGTTCAAAGATCTCAAATTTTGAGAACTGCTATACTACACTATTGCTATAGCCTTCTCTCAATTTGTCTGTCAGACTCGTTTCACATCTTCCAATTTACCCTACCACCCACCAGCTTAAACTCACTTAGTATCAGACTTAGCTAATTAGAGCTGTATTTTAATAATTTCTATTTCTCTACTACAAAACTGCAATTACACTGAATTAAGTACAAACTCTTCAATATGACAATTCTGTGTCAGTACAATGGGACAAGACACTGATCAATGCAATGATACACTGGTAAGTGTATCAGTGAGATGGAAAAATAATGGAATCCCACAGCACCACATTTAATTACATCAATTCAACGACAAGCTCTTTTTGCCCTCATCCACAAAAAGAGAAATATATATTCCTTTATTTTCCCAATGGCTTATCCTGTTTCAAACAAGACCTTGATTTCTATTCCAGAGAAAAGGAGGCTACCACAGAAATAAAGACTCTAGGACTCTTAGCTTTTCAGCTTCCTGATACCAGATTTTGATAACTTAAGGGTTTTTCAAGGACACTTTAACAAGATGTAATTTATTAGGGGCACCTGGGTGGCTCAGTAGGTTAAGTGGCTGCCTCTGGCACAGGTCGTAATCCCAGGACCATGGGATCAAGCCCCACACTGGGGGGGGGGGGGGTGTTCTTGCTCAGCGGGAAGCCTGCCTCTCCCTCTGCCTGCAGCTCTCCCTGCTCATGCTTGCTCTCCCCCCTTCTCTGTCAAATAAACACATACATACACACATACATACATAAAATCTTAAAAACAAAAAAAGATGCAATTTATTGGCTAAGTTTACAAGCATATACCAGGCGAGATAAAGGTGTGACTTTACTGAAATACTGGTAATGTTTTCTCAAAGGCAGTAATCTCTCTCAATCAGGGCAATTTTGCCTCCCAGTGGATGCATGGCAATACGTGGAGACTTTCCTAATCGTTACAACTTGGAAAGGAGGGTGTTATAGATATCTAATGGGTAGATGTAGGGAATGGTGCTAAACACCCTACAATACAAAATATAGCTTCCAAACAAAAGAATTATCTGGCCCAAAAGGTCAACAGTGCAGAGGCTGAAAAATCTTCTCTAGAGACCTGCTATGCCAAATACTTAGGTTCAAATCCAAACCCAAAGAAATGCACCAAATTCTCAAAAAATGATGTATGTGTACCTTGCCCTTTACTATCTATACTGTTTTATTTTTAAAGACTTATTTACTGGGTGCCTGGGTGGCTCAGTGGGTTAAAGCCTCTGCCTTCAGCTCAGGTCATGATCTCACGGTCCTGGGATGGAGGCCCAAATCAGGCTCTCTGCTCGGCAGGGAGCCTGCTTCCTCCTCTCTCGCTGCCTGTCTCTCTGCCTACTTGAGATCTCTCTCTCTGTCAAATAAATAAATAAAATCTTTTTAAAAAAAAGAGATGAGATTTATTTATTTATTTGAGAGAGAGAGAGAGCAGAGTGAGTGAGAACACAAGTCAGGGAGAGAGGCAGAGAGAGAGGGAGAAGCAGGGTCCCCAAAGAGCAGGGAGCCTGATGCGGGGCTCAATCTCAGGACCCTGAGGTCAAGACATGAGCCGAAGGCAGCCGCTTAACCAACTAAGCCACCCAGGCAACCCTACCTATATTGCGAAATCTCCAGAAATTCTTAGTTCCTTAACTTTTCAACAAATTACACATTTACAGATGTGCAATCTGTTAGAAATTAAACATCACAACTACTATTCCTTACTTCCTAGGTTAATTGCTACAATAAAATAATATACCCAATTTCTTCGAAGCTGTAAATATGGTTCCCTAAAAGTTCTATTTGCTCTTAGCTATCTAGGAGCTGGTAGACACGAATAAAGTCACGTACCGAAGTACCATGTAATGTATGATCGGTATGAGTCCTTTTATCTAGGCCCCATATTTCAGGAACACACATATACCCGTTTTTTTATAGACTATTTTTAGATTTAGCTGTTCCATATTTGTTTATCCCTTCAAGTAAACAGTGAAAGCCTGAATGCCTACTATGTGCCAAGCAACCTGAATACAAACATAAGACAGGGGGCGCCTGGGTGGCTCAGTTGGTTAAGCATCAAACTCTTGATTTCCGCTCAGGTCAAGCTCTCAAGAGTTGTGAGATTGAGCCCCACATGGTTTCACACAAGTGGGAAGATTGCCTAGATTCTCTCTCTTCCTCTCCTCCTCCCTCCTTCCCTCTCTCTTTCCATCTGTCTCAAATAAACAAATAAATCTTAAAAAAAAAAAAAGATAAGACAAATACATTTTACCACAGTCTAATAAGATAAACAGCTAAAACACAAAATGATTTGGGCTATAAATAGAAGTATCAAATAAGTGTTATGGAAGCTTTCAGGAGACAGAATGCCAGGAAAGGTTTCTCAGAAGATGGTGATGCTTAAAGTGAGAAAATGTCACAGAAAATAAACTCTGTTCACATCTCTATGTTTAGAGTACTGTACTCTTCTGCTCTTACACACTAGTTTTCAGTTTTTGCTTTGTCATCTAAACAAGAACAAAGTGACGATCTAACCAGTGTGAACTGACCAAAGTGGCAACTTTTAATTCAATTTCCTCAAATCCTACTAATTCTATCAAAGTATTTCCCAGTATCTCCAAATTGTCCATGTTCTGGGTTTTTGTTTTTGTTTTTAAATATTTTATTTATTTATTTGACAGAGAGAAACACAGCAAGAGAGGGAACACAAGCAGGGGGATTGATAGAGGGAGAAGCAGGTTTCCCACTGAGCAGTGAGCCCAATGCGGGACTCAATCCCGGGACCCAGGATCATGACGTGAGCCGAAGGCAGTCGCTTAACCAACTGAGCCACCCAGGTTCCCCTGGGTTGTTGTTGTTTTTTTTTTTTTTCAATATCCTAACTTCTTCCACCAAGTAAACAGATCATCCGTCACCCAGTTAACAAGCACTTCTTTCTGAATGTATAAGACTGTCACAAGGAATGATCACTGCTCTTTTCTTTCTTCCAGTTAGTTTCTTCTTCCAGTTTCATTTTCTCACCTCATCCTACTACAATACTTTCAATTCCGTACCAAAGGAGCCATGAGTTTCATGGTACAAGAACCGCAAAATTACTGCTACCTATCTTTCTAAGTCTTGTCTGTATTTCCTGCTTTCTATTCCAATACTGTTATGAGTCACTAACTGGATTCTTTCTTGAGTCCCCAGCAGCTGACACAAATAAAAACTTCAGATTTGGAGTAAGAAATTCGCCAGACAGGTAGTCTTACCGATTTGTTTCCAATATATTTACATCACTGACATTCTTTAACCAACTTTTTAGCTCTCATGATTTAGGTTAGGATACCGCAAATAAAGCTTCTGCCTTTACACAAACAGAAGTGGTACCAACCAGATCAGAAACACTATCAATGACTGCTTCTAACTACCGAATGCTGCAGCCCCCAACCCCCAAAGGAACCTTCATATAATGAGAGGTTGGAACACCCTGAGAGGATGATACAGAAGAAAAATTTCTAGACCGAATCTCATCTGGTATTGGCTAATCCTGACCCTTCCCTGCACCTCAGTTTCTCTATCTATAAAACTTGCACGTGATGTACGGTAGAGGGGCTGGCTTAATTTCTAAGGTCTCTATGGCTATAGTAATCCAGAAAACCCCTCTTTCTACTCGTCTGTTTTACATGGAACACGTGGGAGAACAGAAAATAACCTTTTACTCCACTAAACCGACCTTAATCCTCAGATATTATTTTTAAAACCTAACAAACTCCCGACCCACCCACCCTAAACCTCGAGCTGCAAATTTTCCCCCAGAAGACACCAAAGGCAAATTAAAGCCCATGCAGCACGACAGTCAAGGAAGAGCTGGGGAGACCCTATCCAGGGTCTTAAGACGCTGCCCCCGCCCACCCAATCACCGCAAGCCAAATGAATGAGTACCACCAGATACATGGACGCTCCCCCGGCGTAGGCTGCGACGGGAGACCCCGGGGCCCAGACTCCACGGATCTCAATTCCCTCCCACCTCCCGAGGAGCCCAGCCTCGGGGCCGCAGGGTCGCGGGCCCCGCCCCCTCCCTCAGGGCAGAAGGTTCGCGCCGGGGCGCGGAGACTTCGGCGCGGAGGGCCTGGGACGCCCCGCGCACCCGCCCGCTCTGAGGGAAGGAGGAGCCTGTCGGTCCAGGGCCGCCACCGCCCGGGCTCCCGACTTACCGCGGTGCGGCGGAGGAAAGGAAGTGACAGAAGTGAAGGCCTAGGCCCCTCCGCCACCCGCCGCTCAGGGAGCAGCGCGCGGCCGCCACGAAACCGTCGTCCCGCTACCACCACCGCCGCCGACCGCCGCTTCGGGCGCAGCGCACAGAGGGCCCGACTGCGTCACACGCTGCCCGCCGTCAGAGGCTCGCTCCGGGCGCTCCGCCCTCGCTGTCTGCGCATTGGCAGACAGCACCGCCACTCTAAGTCCGCCCTGTTATTCATTGGGCAACGAGTCTTTTGAAACCGAACGTGAAGGCGGTCTTTGGGAGAAGGGGAGAGGGGGGAAGAGGAGGGACTTGAGGAGTTACGGAGAGGAAAGGGGAGGGGTGGTGGGAGGGACATAGAGTCCCACCCCTCTTTGCCACGATTGGCTGGGAGAGAGTCGTGATGTCATACAGGGCCCCCTCGAAGTGGGCTTGTGAGTGGCTGCGTTGGGGTGCACTGGGCGGGGTGTGGGAGAAAGGTGATGACGCTATACCTAGGCTCCGCCCCCTGTCTTGGAGCCGATACAGTCGGGCTGCTGAAACTCGGGCCAATCAGAAGGGAGGCTCCAGGATGGCATGGTAACTATTCTACCCTTTCCTTGCCCCAGTCCGCGGGCGGTGATGGGAAGGCTTTCCCGTAGTACTGCCCGCATTTCCTGGCCAGACCACGTGCGGAGCTGGAGGGCCCTCCTGGGAGGTCTGTCTCTCTGAGTAGCTTGCCTGCAGCTACTCTGAGGCCCCAAAATCTGGCCTCCTGGTTCCCCAGCCCATGCCAGCCCCATCACAGCCTGTTTCTCTGAATCCCTAGAACAAACGCTCTAAAAGCATGCCCTAAGGAAATGGCTCCGTGTAGGAAATGGCTCGGAGTAGAATATGTTGCAAAGGAGGATTCTTGGAACTTCTTAACCACCTGCACTTTAGGAACTCTTATTTATTCTTAAAGGCCTGGTTCAAGCTTTCTCACCTTCTGTGGGATCCATTCCCAGATCTCAGAGAGTTAGGCCAATGCTTGGGTAGGCTTCTGCTACAGCCTTGTCACTTTGTATCCTACTATTTACTTTTCCGTCTTCTGTGCCCAGGGTCTTAGAGGTCAGACCCGCGTTTTACTCATTTGGGTTTTTTTCCCCTCCCGCACTTGATACTACAGGGGAGAAGGTTGAGAATGTTCTAGAAAATAGACTTAGTGACTGAGGGTCCCACACAGAATAGCAAGGACTGTGCTCAGGAAGCAAAACCTATTCAGACTACCTCTCCACCACCACCTTTTGCTTGGAACATCAATACAAAAGCAGACGAACTTAAATTCCTCTGAATGTTGGATGGTAGCAAGGGATTAGAAATAATGGGCTAATTTGTCAAAAAGTGGAATGGTTGTAAAGATGGAATAAGATAAGGGATAGGAGAAATCTGGTACATTGTCGATGCTCAAAGGAAAAAATATATATATGGATGATCAAATAATAAAGCTAGTTTAAATATCTGACTCCAGCCACTTTCCCTCCACTTCTGCATCCAAACATCCCTTCCTTTTCTCCACCCTCCCTTGCCTGTGTAATACCTTAGAAAGTCACTGACTCCCTGGATAGTTCACTGTAGCTTTCTCACTGCCTTACTGAACGTTTCTTTGATTTCTCACCCTCCAGTCCTGAAATTCAACTGTGATTAAGCCTCTCCACTACTTATTTATTCTGGCTTCCCTAAGGCCTGAGACACAGTATAGGTCCACATTAAATGTTTAACCCATGAATGAGTGAATTATTGTATTAAGTAGAATTATAGTACAAATGTGAGGCTTTTAAGTCAGTGAACCCTGGGTTTAAATCTGAGTGCAGCCATTTATTAGCTGTGTCAACTTGGGCAAATTTCTTTTTTTTTTTTTTTAAGATTTTATTTATTTATTTGACACACAGAGAGATCACAAGTAGGCAGAGAGGCAGGCAAAGAGAGAGGAGGAAGCAGGTTCCCCGCCAAGTAGAGAGCCCTATGAGGGCCTCAATCCCAGGACCCTGAGATCATGACCTAAGCTGAAGGCAGACACTTTAACCCACTGAGCCACCCAGGCGCCCGACTTGGGCAAATTTCTTAACACCTGAACTTCAGTTTTCTTGTCTGTAAAATGAGGGTAGCAACTATAATCATAGGGTTGTTGGAGAGAATTAAATGAGATAAAGCATTTAGTGTGGTACCCAGTATACAGTGAGCCTTCAATCAATGATAATTTTTCATGGTCTTTAAAAATGTCAAGGAATTCCCAGGGTGCCTGGATAGTTCAGTCAGTTAAGCATCTGACTCTTGATTTTAGCTCAGATCGTGATCATCTCAGGGTTGTGAGGTTGAGTCCTCAGTCATGCTCCTGAGTGCACAACCTGCTTCACATTCTCATTCTCTCTCTGCCCCTCCTGCCCTCCCCTGCCCCTGCTCACACACATGGGTGCACACTGTCTCAAAAAATTAAACAAACAAATAAATAAAATACCAAGGAACTCTCATTCTAAATATTCTAAGACATGGATTCTAACACAGAAATGGGGCTCAGAAGCATGTTTTGAGTGAGTAAGTAAATATATTCAGTCCAAAGTACTAGTGGGTATATAGGAGCTGGGATCCTTACATAGTGCATATTTGTGGGAAGACTGGAGGAAGAGACATTGGATGGAGTGTGCCACAAGGACAAATTTCCTGTAACTCCGGTGATTTCTCCATAGGAGGACCTCTCATTAGGTTCTCTGGTAGGCGTGTGGCCCACAAGCTCATCAT
Source organism: Spilogale gracilis (assembly GCA_004023965.1). NCBI lineage: Eukaryota > Metazoa > Chordata > Mammalia > Carnivora > Mephitidae > Spilogale > Spilogale gracilis. Next base: position 37,603 of record PITA01011345.1, on the reverse strand, counting down.
ACCTAGGTACTTCCCTAGGAAGGACTTCATGGACCACATACTCTTACTCTGCCTAATTCTCATAAAACCTCTTTGATTATCATCATCTTCCTTCTTCCCTCTAAAGAAACGGTGTTTGGTGCATGCTCACAAAAGCTTGCTGAGCCAAGCCCTCTCGTGAGCATCAGAGCCCAGAGAGGTCCACAGCTCAACACCCTGCTCTGGCCAGGAGAGAAAAAGCAAAGTAAAGTCTAGCTCTGTCCTAGGAAGCCTCTGTCTCTCACATACATACTCTGGGAACTCACCCTATGCAGATTTGAAGCACAAGTGCTCAGGGAGGAGACAGGACCCATAAGGACCACAGAATCAGGGAAGAACAAGAGACTTCCTTTCAGAGTGGTGGTCTAGATTTCTTATGTGATGCATTGGAAAGAGTGGCAGAATGGAGAGAGTGGAATCAAACAGTTCAAGTGCCAGTCTCACTGCTTTTTAGAGCTTGCACAAATTATTAAAGTGTTCCGTGACTCAGCTTCCTTGTTTATAAAATGGGCACAAAACTTCCCATGTTGTAAGGTGGCCATAAAGGTCAAATCATGGAATTTGCGGGGTGCCTGGGTGGCTCAGTTGGTTGAGCAACTGCCTTCAGCTCAGGTCATGGTCCCGGAGACCCGGATCGGGTCCTGCATTGGGCTCCCTGCTCGGCGGGAGGCCTGCTTCTCCCTCTCTCACTCCCCCTGCTTGTGTTCCCTCTCTGGCTGTGTTTCTCTTTGTCAAATAAATAAATAAAATCTTTAAAAAAAAATCATGGAATTTGCAAAGGACTAGGCACATGTTTGACACAGTAAGCACCTAGTAAATGTTGATTTCCTTCCTTTTTTCCTACAACCTGATAAGAATGATGTTTATGAATAGCATATAATTAGATTTTCATAAATCTTGTGTGGATACATTTGACTTTGAACTAGAGCATTTAAAGAATTTACTGGTATATTCAGGAATTTATCTAACATTTTTTATTTGTCCTACCTGTTCTGTTTCTTTTATTCTTTTTTCATTTTGATTCTTTTATAATAACTTCCATTTTTTTTGAGGCCCAGTTCTGCCAGATTTTTTTAAAAATTGCCTTATAGAGGAACCTGGGTGGCATAGTTGGTTCAGCATCTGCCTTTGGCTCAGGTTATGATCCCACAGACCTGGGATTGAGCCCTACAATAGGGCTCCTTGCTCAGGGGGGAGCCTGCTTCTCCCACTCCCTCTCCTTCTGCCACTCCCCCTGCTTTTTAATTCTTAAAAATTTTTAAATTTTAAATATGATTCAATTCAATTTTAAATTTTAAAAAATAAAAAAAGTTTAAAAGTAAAATCGAGATATAACTCATATAACATAATGTTTACCCATTTAAAGTATACAATGCAAAGGGTTTTAGTACAATTGACTCTTGAAAAACATGGATTTGAACTTAGCAGTCCCACTTATTTATTTTATTTTGAAAGATTTATTTATTTTATTTTAGAGAGAGAGAGAAAGAGTATGAGTGGCGGGAGGGTCAGAGGGAGAGAATCTCAAGTAGACTCCTCACTGAGCGGGGAGCCTGTCACAGGGCTCCAGCTCAGGATCCCGAGATCATGACCTGAGCCAAAACCAAGAGTCAGACACTCAACAGACTGAGCCACCCAGGCACCTCTGCGTAGGTCCACTTATAAGAGAATATTTTTCAATAAATACAGTACAGTACTATAACTGTATTTTCTCTCCTTTATGGTTTTCTCCATAACATGTTTTCTCCAGCTTATTTTATTGTAAGAATACAGCATATAATACATATGTTATACAAAATATGTGTTAGTCAAGTGTTTAGGGTTATCAGTAAGGCTTCTGGTCAACAGTAGGCTCTCAGTAGTTCAGGTTTTAGGGAGTCAAAAGTTATACTTAGATTTTGGACTGTGAGGAGTTAGCACCCCTAACACCTGTATTGTTCAATGGTCAACGATATTCATAAAGTTCGGCAACTATCACCACTATCTAATTCCAGAAGATTTTCATAACCCCCAAGAAGAAACCCCAGACCATTAGCAGTCAGTCTACATCACCCCCTTCCCCTGGGCCCTGGCAACTACTAATCTACTTTCTGTCTCAATGAGTTTGCCTATGTGGACATTTCCTATAAAATGGAATCATACAATACATGGCCTTTGTGTCTGACTTCTTTTAGTGAACGTCATGTTTTCAAAGTTCATTCATGTTATAGCACTTCATCCCATTTTATGGTAGAATAACATTCCATTTTATAGATAAGCCCTATTTCATTTAAACATTCAAAAATCAAATGACATTTGAATTTCTACCTTGTGGCTATGAATAATACTTCTATGGACACTTGTTTATGAGTTTTTTGTGGACATATGCTTTCAATTTCTTGTGTTTATACCTAGGAGTGGATTTATGGGGTCCAATAGTAACCCTATGTTTAACTTTTTGAGGAACTGCCAGACTGTTTCCCAAAAACAGTGGCTGCACTACTTTATATTCGTGCTCATAGTAGATGAGTGTTCCAATTTCTCCATGGCCTTGCCAACACTTGCTCTGTTTTCATTATTATTATTATTATTATTATTATTATTATTGCCATCCTAGGGGCTATGAAGTGACATCTCATTGTGGTTTTTGTAAACATTTTTCTAATGAGTCACGATGTTGACCATCTTTTCAATTGCTTATTTTCCATTTAAATTCTTGCTTTCTTAACATCTTTTGAATTATTTCATTTTTCCTCCCATACCAGTTTAGAAATTAAATTCTGTTCTTATATTATTTTAGTCGTCTCCCTAGAAGTTACTACATGCATCCCTAAGTGTGACGCTAGTTAATACCTTTATAGGTATAATAAGCCATAGCGAGTTACTAAATAGTTTGCAGCAAGGGAGGCACGTGATCATGTCTGTGTTTTAAGAACAGCTAATGTGACTGTAAGAGGCGGCTGATGAAGATCTAGAAGGGCAAGGAGGCCAGTGAAGGAGACCTACAGGAAGCTTTCCTTGGCAAGTGCATCCCACATTCACCTCTCTTCCGCTTGCTACCTCTCCACTGTGCTAGTGGAGGCAGGGACATCCCTGTAAATAAATGATTGGTCAGCTTTGGGGTATCTGGTATGTGTATGTGGGCAGGGGCAGTGGAGCAATGATGCTGGCCAATGCTGGAAAGGAGTGGTGCTGTTTCAGGCACAGGCCTCTCTAGGGTACGTCCAGGCACCAGGCAAACCAACCAGGTGGACAGGAGACACTGGAAGGCTTCAACAGCAGCAACAGCTAGTTGGACGATGGGCAAATGCCCATTTGGCCCACAGCGAGTGCCTGCTGGAGGGGGAGCTGGAGGCTTAGATGCTTGTTCAACTTCTTTACCTGTACAGAGATTCTATCACATTTACCTCATTGGATTATTAAGAGGATCAAATTAGAAAGTGTACAGAAAGTTCCAGGTACCTAGTAAGAACTCACTCTTCTCTTCTACTTTTTCTTACATAAATCAAGGTAGGTGACAGGCTTTCAAACCCGCATTGGAAGAAACAAATTCAGAGAGGGTCGGTGACAGCTGTGGTCACATGGTTCCGAAAAGACTCAGTCAGGATGAGTTCAGGCTGTAGCTTCCACATCAGGTCCTAAGAGCCACGATGTAGTGAGTATCTTCTGCATGCCTGGCACACCGCTATTTTACTTCAGTTAATTTGCACAGCAACACTGTGCTGTGAATATTCCTAAAACCACCTTACAGATGAAGAAACTGAGATTCAGGACTGTATGGTGAATTGCCCCAATCACCAAAGAATTAAAAGCAAGATTAATGCACCTCAAGTTTCAGGCACTGGGGGTAGCCTAGAGGCAGAGAGAAGGAACCCAGCCTCAAGAAATGGTATTTAGGGCCGAAGGAACAGACAAGGTGTCAAGACAGGGAATAAAGGCCAGGAGCAGGCATCTGTGGCTCCAGCTAAACAAAAAGGGATGACACAAAGCCCTAAGGTAAGAAACCTACATCTAGTTAATGAAATTAAAAGGAAATGGTTCTTTCAGTAAAGTTTTACAAATTGTTCATTTGTCCTGACCCTAAAAGACAGGGTGGAGGAGAGTTCAAGGTCAACAAAAGAAGTTTTTAGAATAAGGCATCACTGTTCCAGGAACATATGGGTGGCTCAGGCAGTTAAGCGTCTGCCTTTAGCTCAGGTCATGATCCCAGCATCCTGGGATAGAGTCCCACATCGGGCTCCTTGCTTGGAAGAGAGCCTCCTTCTCCCTCAGCCAACCCCCCGCCCCCCCATGCCCCGCCCTGCGACAAATAAATAAAATCTAAAAACAAAAAAAAAGGCATCGCCCCTCCAAACTAAGAGCCCAGGAGTGAAATATCTCTGGGTCCCCACCATTGCCCAGCTAGGGCCAGCCATAGGGAGGTCCTAGGCTGAATGAATGAACAAGAGTGAAAGGATGAAAAAGAGGTCTGTCTGGTAAGTTCATCAAATCTGAGCCTCTGTATGCCCACCTGCAAAGTGGTGATTATAGCTACCTTGTGGGGTTAATATTATACAGTTGACTCTCTTTTTAAAAAAGATTTTATTCATTTATTTGAGAGAGAGAGGGAGAGCGTGGAGTAGAGGGAGAGGCAGACTTCTTGCTGAGCAGGGAGCCCACTGCCAGGTTCCATCCCAGGACCCCGAGACCACGACCTGAGCTGAAGGCAGATGCCCAACTGACTGAGCCACCCAGGCATGCCTATGCAGTTGACTCTTGAACAGCATGGGGGTGAGGAGTGCTGAACCGGGGCACAGTCAAAAGTCTGTGTATAACTTCTGACTCCACCAGAACCTAACTACAAATAGCTATTGTTGACTGAAGCCTTACAAATAACTCAGTTACCACATATTTTATATGTTATATGTTTCATATACTGTCTTCTTACAAAGAAGTAAGCTAGAGGCAGAGAGAACATATTAAGAAAATCAGGGGCACCTGGGTGGCTCAATTGTTAAGCATCTGCCTTCAGCTCAGATCATGATCCTGGAGTCCCAGGATCGAACCCCGCATTGGGCTCCCTGCTAGGCGGGAAGCCTGCTTCTCTGCTTCTCCCTCTCTCACTCCACCTGCTTCTGTTCCCTCTCTAGCTGTGTTTCTCTCTGTCAAATAAATAAATAAAATATTTTTTAAAATCTTTTTTTAAAAAATTTTATTTATTTATTTGACAGAGAGAGAGATCACAAGTAGGCAGAGAGGCAGGCAGAGAGAGAGGAGGAAGCAGGCTCCCTGCTGAGCAGAGAGCCCGATGAGGACCTCGATCCTAGGACCCTGAGATCATGACCTGAGCTGAAGGCAGAGTCTAAACCACTGAGCCACCCAGGCACCCAATAAATAAAATCTTTTAAAAAAGAAAAAAAGAAAGAAAATCATAAGGAAGAGAAGGGTGTCTCACTGGCTCAATTGGTAGAGCATGTGAGTCTTTATCTTGGGGTCTTGAGTTTGAGCCCCACATTGGGTGTGGAGCCTACTTTAAAAAAATACATATTTATTTATTTATTATTAAAAAAATATTCTAAGGGACTGTTGGCAACTTTCTTTTCTCTTTCTTTCTTTCTTTCCTTTTTTTTTTTTTTTTTTTTAAGATTTTACTCATTTATTTGACAGAGATCACAAGTAGGCAGAGAGAGAGGGGAGGAAACAGGCTCCCTGCGGAGGGACGCAGGCATCAATCCCAGGACCCTGGGACCATGACCTGAGCTGAAGGCAGAGGCTTTAACCCACTGAGACACCCAGGCACCCTCTTTTTTTTTTTTTTTTTTTGGTTAAAATTTTGTTTATTTATTTGACAGAGAGAGATCACAAGTAGGCAGAGGCAGCCAGAGAGAGCAGAGGAAACAGGCTCCCTGCTGAACAGGGAGGCTGATGTGGAGCTCCATCCCAGGACCTGAGGCCCTAACCCAGTGAGCCACCCAGGCACCCTGTATTTATTTTTTTAAAGAAAGTCATAAGAAACCAAAAATACATTTACATACTGCGCTCTCTCTATAAAAAAAATCCACGTGTAAGTGGACCTGTGCTGTTCAAACTACTGTTGCTTCAGGGTCAACTGTATAGGGATTAAGAGAGTGCGCTCAGCTGTCAGACCCCCTTCCTGGTTCTGACATCTGTAACTGTGTGAATAGGTAACATACCTTTTCTCTTTTCCACTGGTAAAACGGAAATATTAACGGTATCTACCTCATGGAGTTTTTATGAGAATTAAATGGGATAATGCATAAAAAGTAAAAAAAAAAAAAAAAAAGAAAAAAGGTCCCTGGAAGACAGAGGGTACTCAACATGTGCTAATTATTACTGTGGGGATTTAAATAGGAAAATGGGATGGTGACCATGTTTAGCTCAGAGGTCCTTCATCCTTGCAGGACCCTTGACAACCCCAAGAGTCCTCCTCAGGATCCTTTATGGGTTAGTCAGGGTGGAGAGGGACCCCTGGGAGTTGGTTTCTGGGGATCAACCCTCTCCTGGCGGGGAGAGACCCGGTTCGGGGTGGGGGTGGGGGGGCAGGAAATCCTTGCTCTGTTATGTCGGACAGGACAGGGCGCCCTCTCCTGATCAAAGGCGGGAACAGTTCTGGCCCAGAGTTTTTGGGGTGGGCCTCAGTGATCTCTCTACCCACAAGGTGCTCTTCCCTTTTCTCGATTCGGCTCTGGGAAGCAAAGTTACGGGGAGGGGCGCCGAGGCTGGGGCAGAACTGTTGTACTGTTTCAGAAGGGCGAAGCTGGACAATTCGGCTAGAATGGGGGCGTGGGCAGGAGGAACTGAGGTTAGGAAATGAGAAAATTCGGGGCCCCGTTGAGTTAATTTTATCTTCTTTCAACAGGTGATGGAACACTGCTGAAAGGTAAGGTGACAAGGCGGCTTATCCAACGTGTCAAAACCAGGGGTCCAGGGCTCTTCCGGCGGCCCCCACGCAGCGGGAACGAGGGGGGCCGACCAGAGCTGGAGAGGCATGGCACCAAGGGACGCCGGATCAAGGGGGAGAGCCAAGGGTCTAGCACCGCAGAAGTGGGGAGGGGCCAACGGAGGATCTGGGCGCAGTTTCCTCCCCAAGCGCGCTGGCCACGCCTCCGCCGTTCCCGCTCCGGCCCGCCCCCCGCCGTTAGCCCCAGGCCGGGCCCTGGGCTCCCCTAGGGTTCCCCCAGCGCCCGGCCTGCGCTGGCGCGGCCTCTTCGCCGCCACATCCTGGGTGAGTATGGTGATGGGTGTGCCGGACTGCCGGGCAACCCCACTCGGGGTTGCTCCGCCATGCGGTCCGGCCTCCTCATGGCCGAGCCCCACGCTCTGGCTCTGACCATGCTGGTGCTTGCCCAGGATCTGGGGCTGTCCCGACTTCTAAACTAATCTTTCTCCCCCTCTGCTCCCCCACAAGGTGGCTGGGTATGCATTGGTGGAGCTCTGCCTTCACTTCACAGCAACTGCTGGTTGGGATTTCTCTTTAGGTGCTGGGGATGGAGGTGTGTGTGGGAACCCTGGAACTCCATAAAGTAATTTCAAATCCCACCTTTGCCAGTTATTAGCCTGTGACCTTGGGCAAGTGTTTTAAATCTCCCTGAGCCTCAGTTTCCTCTACTGTAAAATGGAAATACACAGGCTCTAGGGCCTACCTCATAGAATTATAGTGAGGGTTACAAGAAACAATGTGTACCAAGTGTATCAACTGCTATTCATACTCAGAAGGTGCCCCATAAGTATGGATTTCCTTCTGGAGACTGAGAAGATCTCTGGGATCTTTGGAGATAAGGTAGGGGTACTTCTAAGAAAGCGGTATGCAACTAAGTCATCCCTGTGAAGCGCTTAAGAGCCTACTGGGACTGAACAGCTGCCCTTCAGTTGTGAACTGCCTGTCCTGAGGCCTGGAGGAGTAAAATGGCCATGTTGGAACGGCCTTATTAGTAATCTAAACCACATGATCTTCATGTCCCACAGCTGGGGGAAGGCCCAGAGTGGTTAGATGACTTGTCCAAGGTCACATAGCTAAAAGAGGAGCCAGTGTGCCTCCAAGCTTTGGAACAGACCATCCCTCCAGCCTCTTTATCCACCCCCTGTCTTGGGCAGTGCCTATTCATTCCCCAAGGATCTGGTCTTCAGTTTGGGCATCCCAGTGATTCCTGAGGGATCTAGAGCCACTGGCTTCAGGGAGGGGGCTAGTGCTGCTATAAGCACAGAATCGGGGTTTGGACTGAGTGCAGAAGTTGCTCCCCTTACCTCTGGGGACTTACAGTCCATTTGGGGACTATCCAAGAAACATGTTTGATTTGGGTAGTCACCAGAGCCACTTCCACCTCCCCGGGGAGATCCCTGGCCCCGGAAGAGAGAAAGGAGCTTGGGCAACTGGGGTAGGCTGCCTAAGAGGTCCTGGCAGAGAGGCAGGTGGGGGAAGATGGAGGAGAACACAGAGGCATTTTCACCTGGTTCTGGAATGCCAGGAGGTGCTTCCTGAGGGTGGGGCCAGGAAAAGTTGGGGCTTGATCTGGCAAGACCTTTGAGTCCAGAAGGGCAGGTTCTTTATGAATCTGGAACCAGCCCTAATTTGCCCACAAGAAGCCTAAGTTCCAAGGATGGCTCTCCAGCAGGCTCAGCATTGGGCTTTGAGGAAGGAGCTTTCTCTCTCCGCATCTTGGTTTCTCTGTCTTTGCAGTGGGGCCAGGGATCACTGACTCATCTATATAGGATTTGATTTACTTTTCTTTCTCTTATAGGCAGGCACCCCTTCTCTCTCCCCTCCTAATCTGACCTAACCTGACCTTTCTGCCCAGACCTCTGGCCCAGAGAGGAAGGGGTCAAAGAAGGCTACGGTTGTAGTTTGTGATCCTGTGGGCCCCACATCTCCCCACTGAGGGCTCTTCCTTCAAGTTGTGTGACCCTGAGCAGGTTCCTGTTCCTCTCTTGGCCTCAATTTCACCTTCTATGCACTGAGGAAGGCTGGGATTGTGGGTGTGTACTTTGTTATTATAGTTCCTGACCTTCCTAGTCTTATCTGTGGGGGGAGTCACAGTCCTTAGGAGCTTTTACTTCATCTCTGGAGGGAGGGGATGGACAGGCCCCATGGGTACTGGAAGCCTCTAGAAGCTGACAAGGCAGCTCTTTCCAGCAAACAGCAAGCCCATGTTAGCACCAGGCCTGATTCTGCAAACCCTTTCACTCTCAGAGCACGTGAGACAGCAGGTGGGGAGGAGCAGGGGGTCAGGGCTCTATTGGCTTCTATGGAGTCCTTGCTGCTGTGACTGGTGTAGGCACACAGAGCCTGGGAAGGGACTGAAGGTACAGAAGTTGCTGGGCCAGTGGGTGAAGCAGGGAGAGCTGATGGGAGGCCCTGAAGCCTGGAGGCTGGAAGGCCTGTGGGAGGAGATGGGCCCTACCGTCCACTGGGAGGTTTTAGGGTTGGCTCCTGAAACAAGAGAGACTAGTTAAACCAGCTCCTGTTGTAAAGCCAGCCATAAGGGAGAAGGAGTTCTCCCTATCTGTTTAAGCTTTGTTTCAGCACAGATTGGGTTTGTTGTCTTTCCTCTGAAAACTGAGGATGAATATTTTCTTGGGATTCTGAGTCAGTCTTCTTCAGGGCAAGAGCTGTCCAAGCTTAGGGTCTAGATGGCTTTTTTTCTTAGACCCTTCACACCATGCACAGCTAAGCTGAGGACTGAGCACACGGGCTGGCGTTGCCACTGAGTCCCAGCCTTGCTGCCTTGGGTCTTGACAGCAGGTCATTTCATCCCCAGGTCTGACAAGATGTACCAGGTCCCACTGCCGCTGGACCGGGATGGGACCCTGGTCCGGCTCCGCTTCACCCTGGTGGCCCTGGTCACGGTCTGCTGTCCACTTGTCGCCTTTCTCTTCTGCATCCTCTGGTCTCTGCTCTTCCACTTCAAGGAGACTACGGCCACACACTGTGGGGTAGGGCTTGCACAGAGGGGTCAGGGAACGATCTCATCTTCAGGCCCAACTGGATCTGTTTTGGATTATGATTCTATTGTTATAGGATTAATGAGGCCTCCAGTGGGGTCTGTCAAATAAATTGGGCTGCTAGGGGTCAGGGTGCCTGCAGATCGAGGTCTCAGGAATTAGCATTCTGCCACTTTCCATGGAGGTCACTAGGGCCTGCTGTCCCGGAAGCTGGGCAGTCTCAGGACCCAGAACCCAATCCTTACTTCAAAGCAGGGCAGATTCAGGAGCCCCAGGGTTTTGTGAGGGATGAAGAGTGAACAGGCCTGAGCTAAAAGGATCTGGAGCCTCTTAGTATGGTCCTGTAGGCTGTGCTTGCCTCTCTGGGAATGTGATTATGTATGCATGTGTGTGACTGTGAGGGACACAACTGTATGTGTGTGGGAGAGACCATATCTGTGCATGTCTGGATGGGGGCCTGATGATGATGATGATGATGATGGTGATGATGAGTGTGTGTGTGTGTGTGTGTGTGTGTTCCATATATGTATATGCGCTATGTTCCCATAGGCAGCCATGCACCCTCTAGACTGGGATATGGCATGCTGGGCCAGAAGGAAAGACATGAGTTTTCTCTGTAGTATCTCCAAGTAAAGAGGGTGAGGCTTGTGTTGACAACTCTGTTACACTCCTAGTTCTTCTACAGACACTGTATCACCTGAGACACAGAAACTGAGCCTTCCCATGTCTAAAATCGAGTTGGTAATCCCTTTCCTCCCTCTCAGGGCCAGGATAGAGCTCCAGATAGAGGAAGAATAGGAAGGTGGTTTAGGAAATGGGAAGGGTGAGGAGCAGAAGGAAGAGGAGGAAAGGGAGATTGTCAGGTTGGAAGGCAGGGCAGGAGAGGCAGAGCTAAGGGGCTATAGGTAGAAAAGAGGCAGGGCCTGGACATGGATCCTTGCAGTAGCATTAGAGAGAGCTCTGAAGGCCCGCCTAGCTCAGCTTCCTGCCTCTCTATAAAGCGCATCTGTTTTAAAAATAGGCCTACGACTAGGACTGGGACTGGGGTCTGGCTGGCAGTATGAAGTGGGGACTACTTCCTTTGTTCATATGACTTGAAGGTTTCCCCTCCTTGATTCGTCATTGGATAGATGTTGGCCTTGAGCTCTGGGCAACCAGTCTGATGAGACTCATGGCTGGGAGTTATCAGAAAGTACAGAACTGGAAGAAAAGAGGGTGAGCAGGTGATCTGGGGGCAGGGGGTGGGATCAGAAAGGGTCCAACCAATGGCCTTTTTCCCAAGCTAGTTTTTCTCTCCCTTTCTTTCTTTCTTTCTTTCTTTCTTTCTTTCTTTCTTTCTTTCTTCCTTTTTTTTTAAGATTGTATTCATTTATTTGACAGAGAGAAACACAATGAGAGAGGGAACACTAGCAGGGGGAGTGAGAGAGGGAGACGCAGGCCCCTCCAAGTAGGGAGCCCGACACCGGGCTCAATCCTGGGATTCCAGGATCATGACCTGAGCTGAAGGAAGATGCCGAGCTAGTTTTCACCTTAGATAATGCTTCAGATGTTTCTCTCAAGTTCATTGTCATGGGCGCCTGAGTGTCTCAGTGGATTAAAGCCTCTGCGTTCGGCTCAGGTCATGATCTCAGGGTCCTGGGATCGAGGCCCACATTGGGCTCTCTGCTCAGCAGGGAGGCTGCTTCTTCCTCTCTCTCTGCCTGCCTCTCTACCTACTTGTGATCTCTCTCTCTCTGTCAAATAAATTAATAAAATCTTTTAAAAAAAATTATATGTTTAAAAAAAATGTTTCCTTCACCCTGGTCAACTCCTTTGTATCCTGCAAAACCCTTTCCAAGTGTCTCCTCCTTTGAAAAGCCTTCCCTAGCTTCCATGGGGGCAAACTGAATCACTCCCTCCTCTGGGAGTTCCCTGTTTTATCTTTCCTACAGTTGTGTCACATCATATTTGTGTCTCTGTTCCCCACCAGACCAGGAACTCCTTCAAGGTGGGCACTACATCTGAATCAGAAAGAATTTGTTGAGTAAATAAGTAGGATCACCACCACCCCACCAGCCCAGTACCCTGGGAAAAGTAGGCCTGGTACCATGTGTCATAGTTCATACAGAAAATCATAATATTTGTACAGCATATGGAATTGACTGGAGTAGGCTGTTTGCTCTGTCCCTCATGGCTGTCTCCTGAGAGCTTAAAGGGATCACTAACTCAGCATACTTGACATACCTAGACCCCATTCTTGGCATACCAGTTAGGGAACTGAGGTATAGGCATAGTGGCACAGGTGCCTGGCCACTTTGGGGCAGGACTGACTGAGGATCTGTGCCCCTAGACTTGACCCAGTTGGTCACTCTCCTCTCCATACGAGGCCCTGATGTGGGCATAGCACTTCACGTGGCCTGGGCAGTAGAGGCAAAAGCAGTACTGTTGCATTCCTATTACTGGCTGTTAGACCCCGGTTAGGGCATCTTAAGCTGATGTTAGCTGTTTCTGCACAGGAGGCTGGACACTGATAGTGCATATTCAGGCCCACCTAGATCTCTTTTGGCTCTTGAATATATTGTCCTATGATTAGCTGGCTCTCCAATGAGGCCCAACAGACCTACTCTGGCTCCAACAAAAAGGGGTGAAATCCTATTCTGCTTTCTTCCTTTCCCTTCCCAGAAACCTGCCTGTATCTCAGGACACAGCCCTCAGAAAGGTTCTACGCCCATCCCTGGCAAGGACGCTTCCGTAGGATGACCTTAGCTGCTATCACTCTTATCTTTGCAGAGTGTTCCAGGGTTTATGATATGGCCTTGTTGGTCCTGGGAGGGTTGTGTGCTTGGGCAGGCGTGGAGATCTAGGCTCCGTGGGCGGGAGGGCAGGCCCTGAGGAGCTAGGGGTGGGACCCTCCAGTATTAGAATCGTCTCATTCTGGCTAGAGCCCTCAACTCAAGCCCCGGATCCATTCATCAGCACCCAGTGTGAGTGTTGCCTGGTGCGAGCCCTCTCCCCCATTTCCCTGATGCTGATTTGGACTAGGGGTTCCCTTAATGGAGGGAGGTATGTTTCACAAGGAAGGTTTGGTCCTAGGCCTTTTAATACAAAGCCATTTTTGTCTGTCCCCCAGAAAGGAACCCAGCTTGCAAGTCATGGTGTTTGGGGCAGTGGGAGATGGGAGGAGGGCCTTCTCTGCTTAGAGGGAAAAGAGAGTGGAGGAAGGTCAGTTCCCTTGGGCTGGATCTGTCCTTGCTGGGTCTGGCCCAGCAGACAGGCTCAAGGTGAGTGGAGAAGATTCCTGTGACCCTCAGATTCCCGTAACCTTTGTATTGGGTGACATGGTCTTTGTAGACAGGAGGGAGATGGAGGTCTGGGCCTCTGCAGGGACCCTGGTATCCTGAGATGACAATATTGCTGGCCTGAGACTTGGATCATTCTGAGTCTGGGGGTGGGCTGGTGGGCAGCCTGTGGTCCCAGTGAAATGTTCTGGGCACTCCCACTGTTCCTGGTTGAACTTGGGTGAAGAGCAGGAATGTGGTCAGATGGGGTCAGTGGGAGGGCTGAGTCTGAGCCAAGGGTCCTTTATTTAGGTTATTTGGACTGGAGAAAGCCTTGACTTAGGAGCTATAGGTTGTCAGGTGGCTGAGACCTTAGTTCTAACATTTGATCCTGGCATTAGTTCTCCCCTTCTGTGGAACAGAAGTAACAACCTTTCTACCTCTGACCCTTCTGAGTGGGTATGAGAGTCTTGAGAATGAGGTGGCCCATCAGAACTCCCTGTGTCAAGGCCACTGGGAGCCTCTATTCTCCAGACTCTTCTAGAGGTGGGCCTCCAGGACCATTGTGCCAAAGGGATTCTTAAGACCTGACCCTGCCTGACTCAGCTGTTCCTGCCCCATCTCTTTCTGCCCCTCCTGATCTTCTGCACCGCTTTCCTTTTCCCCTTTCATTACTCTGGCTCTTCCCTCTACCCAGAGGAGCCAGCTCTGGAAAAGCTCTTACTTCCTGAGGCCCACGTGTCCCGCCAAGCCCCAAGTCGTGTCCCTCACCCTACTTGGGCACCACTCCCTACAGGATGTTCTCTGCGGTCTCACAGCCCTTGGACCCAGATGGGACTGTGTTCCGGCTCCGCTTCACGGCCATGACCTGGTGGGTCATCACTTTCCCCATGTTCGGCTTCTTCTTCTGCATCATCTGGTCCCTGGTGTTCCACTTTGAGTACACGGTGGCCACTGACTGTGGGGTGAGTGCCATGCTCCCCCGCACCTGGGTCAGGGCCAGGTCAGGGCCAGTTTGGGAGATGGCCATAAGAGTGTAATCTGAGAGTAGGAGAGAAGGTGGAGGGTCAGAGAGAGGGGAAGGGATGAAGGGATGGTGGGGGGCAAGTCAGAGTTGGGGGAATTTGTGGGGAGAGACTCAGTGAGAGTGGAGTCACAGTCCTCCAAGAGTAGATTACAGAGAGTGCCAGGGAGTGGAGGGGAGAGGGGAGGGGAAGGGAGAGGAGTAGGCATGAGAGGTCATGAGAGGGAAAAGGAGGCTGAAGAAAGACCAGCCTGGGAAGGAAGCCAAGACTGGAGAGTTAGATGCGGCCAGGAGCCAGGAGAAGTCATAGGTGGCTGTAGCCGAGACTGGGGGCCTGGCCAGGAGGACCCCCCCATCCCTGCCCTGGTATCTTCTAGTTTGGTTTTGCCCTCTGGCAACCTTGAGCCCCACAACCTTTGTCCACTCGGGGCTCTGCTAGCTAGAAACCTAGATGGACTTCCTGCCCCCATGAGCAGTCCACCGGGCCTTTCTGAAGGCCCATGGGTAGAGGTTCTGTGTTGGGGACATGGAACCGAACATTCACCTGCCCTTAGCCTCTTATCCTATAGTCCTAGCTAGACACAGACGGTCAGGCACAGCGAGATGGGAGGCACTGTGATAAAGTGGAGCACAGGGATCCTGGGGCCCAGAGCAAGCACTTAATCTAGCCTGGATGTTAGGGAAGACTTTCTTCCTGAAGCAGGGGGCGTTACAAGCTATGGCAGTAAGGAAGGATTTTGTGAAGGCCAGGCTGACAACTTTGATTTTATCCAGAGGGCAGTGGTGAGCTTTGGAACGATTTAAGCAGGAACATGATCAGATTTATGCTTTAGAAGACCATTCTGGCTCCTGAGTAGAGAACAGTTGTAAGGGCAGGGGCAAGAACAGGGAGATCAGTGAAGAGGCTAGTGTAGCAGTTTACACTTACTGGGGACACCAGAGCAAAAATAGGGATTATGAGGATAGAGAGGTGGGGATCAAGTCCAGAGAAGGGTAGCAGATTGATTGGTAGGGATGAGAGGTTGTGTACAGTTGGCAAGGGGTGGGGGCAGTAGACAGAAAAGTCATCCATAACTTTGGGGGATTTTATCAAAAGAATGACTCTAATGGTGAAACCCGAGATGCTATGGTGGGAAATTTTTTGGACCCTCACCCTTTATTCCATGTGAACTTCTGATCTACTGTCCTGCCACAGATCCACTGAGCCATGTCTTCCATGCCAGTGGAGGGTTTTTGTTCTTGGGGAAAGAGATCTTGGTTCGTTTCCCATCTCGGTACCCTTAGCTCTGAGCTCCTGGGAAGACTTAGGGTGAACTGGGTAGCTGGTCTCTGATAGTTCCTGATGTTGCTGGCATTGGTGAGTGGAGAACTCGTGTGCTTTGGATGGGAGGACATATGTGAATATCTATACCTGATTGTGTGTGTGTGTGTTTGTGTATGCATGGGAGGGGTAGGGGAGAGAGAGATTAGAAGAAATGGCTCTCCCTTCCTCCTGAGGTGTCCCCCAGCTCTTTGCCATCTCTTTACCTGTTTCCCAGCATCATCAGATCAGTTAGGGCTCTAGGCTCTCCTAGAAGCTTGTGCTACAAAAAAAAAAAAAAAAAAAAAGCTCATGCTAGTTCTGCTCCCCTTAAAGTAGTTGGGGTTGGGGCAGGAGTTTTCAGAATAAATATTCTAGGAAGTAGAGGCAACACTCTTACTAACCTTACTTAGGAGACCTAACTCAGAGGGGCAGAAAAGTAAGGAGGCTTGGAGGTCTCAGAAGTCTCTGGCAAAGATGACTCTCACCTCTCGCTCATCTGCAGTCTTCCCATGTTCCAGAACCACATAGATGACCAGCTATTTGTAGGCTTTTCAGGCAAGTTGGTCTTATGAAAGCCATCACCATAGCCACTGTGTGCTGAACACTGCAGACACTCTGCCTACATTATATTCAGTATTCACAATCGTCCAGCAAAGTAGGTGGTAGTATCCCTATTTTGCCAGGGAGGAAATCGAAGCTCTGAGAGGTGAAGTGACCTGCTCAAGGTCACTCAGCTAATAAGGGCTGAGATGGGATGCAGACCTGGGTTTGTGTGGCTCCAAAGCCTCCATGCTGCCTCTTTACTGACAACTATCTGAGCCTCATCTTAAGCTATGGTGTCTCAAGCCGTCGTCTTGAGAGCAGCACCCTCTCTCCAAGAGCACTGCACTTAGCTTCCTCCAGTAGTGCTGAGGGCAACCTATCTCCTTTTCTGGGAAGGCTTTGAAGCCCCTGGCTGGTGATCCCCCAGGCTGACGCCTGCTCTGTGAGCTGCCTCCATCTACCTTCCCAGCCTTGATGGAGACCCAGTCAGTGTCCCCATTAAGAGAAAGGAAGGGCTCTTCAAGAACTGCATCCCTGAAGCTTGGCTCTGCTCTGGCTCTTGCTGAAAGTGTAAAAAAAAAAGTCCACAGAAAGTGTGTGCAACAGGCTGGTAGCTTCCAGGCCTGGAATCCTTTAGAAATGCAGATTCCCCCAGTCCAGATTGGCCCCATTCCCACACAATCCCGGGTGAGTTACATGCACTTTCAAGGTAGAAGCACTGCTCCAGGCCCTGGAGTCGGAGGCGTCGTCCTCCTAGGCCTGGCTCTCCTGGCAGCCTCCAACTGTTGCTCGTTCATCCCTCATCCTCTCATCCTCTCATGCAACAACACACCAGCCCTCGTAGCTTTGCATGTGACCTCCTCCTCTTTCCTCAACTTAAAGGAATAGTGCTCCAGTACCTTAAGGAATGAGGAATTCCAGGTTTTGAGAAAGATGAATGGGAGAGATGCACAAGAATAGGGTCATTTTCTTAGACTATCCCAGGCTAAGAGCACCCACTTTCTTAAGCATGATCAGGGTGGGGTGCCCTTCTGACTCAGCTCCCCCCAAGATCTCACAGTACTCTCTACCACCTTGGCACATCTGCCCAGAAGAGTAAGTGAACCGGGGAGGAGTCAGAAGAACAACTTGGCTGCCCAGCAAATCCCAGCACTATCCTGAGGAAGCTCAGGTGGCCTGTCCTCAAGACAGTGTACGGTCCTGGGCTCACAGAACCTCCCACAGGGACTTAGGGAAGGCATGGCTCTGTGCTATGGGCTCAGAGAGCAGCTGAATCTGTCTCCAGCTTCTGCAGCCATGTAGAGGTCCCACTCAAGTCCTTGCATACACACCAGGGACGTCTCCCAGGAGAGCTGGGGATGCCTGAAGGAGGACCTTCTGGAAGGGGAGGGGCTGGAGCTGAGCCTCAGGAGAGGCGGGGTGATTCCAACCACGGGAGAGAAGGCTTCTCAGGTGGGTGGGGCCAGTGGAGGCCTGCCGCTAGACAGCTCCCAACTCTCTAGGTGCCCAATTACCTGCCCTCGGTGAGCTCGGCCATCGGTGGGGAGGTGCCCCAGCGCTACGTGTGGCGCTTCTGCATCGGCCTGCACTCGGCGCCTCGTTTCCTGGTGGCCTTCGCCTACTGGAACCACTACCTCAGCTGCGCATCCCCGTGTCCAGGCTACCGCCCCCTCTGCCGCCTCAACTTCGGCCTCAACGTAGTGGAGAACCTCGCGCTGCTAGTGCTCACCTACGTCTCCTCTTCCGAGGATTTCAGTGGGTGCCCAGATGAGGGAAGGAGGAGCAGGGTTGGGGAGGGCCGTCCCCGCACCCTCCCTCCCTCGCACCTTCAGGCGGAGGGCTTCGGATGCTCCCCGCAGTGCATGCTCCCAACCCTCCTCTCTCCCTCCAGCCATCCACGAAAACGCTTTCATTGTGTTCATCGCCTCCTCCCTCAGTCACATGCTCCTCACCTGCATTCTCTGGCGGCTGACCAAGAAGCACACAGTAAGTCAGGAGGTACGGTCTACCCCTAGTGGGGCTCCAGGCGGCCCAGAGGAACCTCCAGGACGCCTGTCCTCAGGATGCGGGTCTCGGTGAGGTGGAAATGGGAGTTCGGATGGGAAACCGGCCGGCGCTGCGACTTAGGGACAGGTGGAGGTGATTGGGTGGTCAGAATCCAGGACCGTGTTCTGATAGTATGGGAGACTGGAAGATAGCAGAGCTGGAGGCTCCAAGTGGGGGTAGAATGAGGGACGGCACCCGGGCTGCTGTGGGTTAGGAACAGTGTCTCAGGGGTGTGTGGCCTGTAATACCTCCAATGGGCTCTCTGCACCCCGACCCCTGCTCAACACACACACACACACACACACACACACACACACACACACACACCTTTCTTCTCCCCATAGTATATGGAGGAGTCAGGTTAGTGGGTGACTCTGAGTAACTGTCATATTATATCTGGCTGAAGTGGGAGGGGCAGGGACCCCATTGCTCCTTGGCCTCATTATGTCCCGAAGGCAGGGATATGAACATGCCCAGCATCCCTGCTGCTCTTGCCTGTGCCCCCTTCCATAACCAAGGGAGGTGAGACACAGCCCCTTAGGAACTGGGGCCAAGAGAGGAGGCTGGCCACACACATCCAACAGGCTACAGAGTGATCAGATACCCTGTCCCCTAGGACCGCAAGTCTTACAACTGGAAACAGCGGCTTTTCATCATCAACTTCATCTCCTTCTTCACGGCACTGGCTGTCTACTTCCGGCACAACATGTATTGTGAGGCTGGAGGTGAGGCCAGGCTGGAGTCCCCAGGAGGTCACAGTGGCTGTGGGACGGTTGTCGTGTTTTCTGTAGTGTGTGTTATGCTAGTAGTCTTGGGCGCTTGCTGCCACTGTGTCCCCTGTGTAGAGATGTGGTGGTGGTGGTGGTGATTTAGCAAGAGGCCCCAGGGGGGTGGGGATATAAAGCTCACCATGTCCTGTTGTTGTGTTCTCACAACAGTGTACACCATTTTTGCTATCCTGGAATACACTGTCGTCTTAACCAACATGGCGTTCCACATGACGGCCTGGTGGGACTTCGGGAACAAGGAGCTGCTCATTACCTCCCAGCCTGAGGAAAAGCGATTTTAAACCCTTTGTCTTCTGCTAGGAAAGAGGCGGTCCACTGCCCAGAAAGTAGAAACAAGGCACTACACTCTGGCCTTCCCCACCCTGTGTCCTCTGTGGGCCCTGCTGAAGCAGGGGGAGGGGGGAAGAAAGGAGGAAGGGCACAGGACAGGGCTTCAGGCGGCCCTGCTAGCTTCTCCTTTCCCTCACCCTGCTTGAAGGCACAGGAACCTTCAAGCAGCATCGCCCTTATTTGAGAGGCCCCAAGAGGCTGAGCTGGCAGGAGAGCTCCACCATCTGGTGCTAAAAAAAGTTCTGAGGTTCAAAACCACCATATCAGTTCTTGGCCTTTACATAGCCACCTCTTGCTGAAGTCAGGGACCACTGAGCAGTGGCTGCTACCTGAAAACCGCAGCCATCTCTCACCACCGGGTCATTCGCTTGACAGATACGTCTAATCATCTCCTGCGCACACCCAGGCCTGGGCCACCACCCCCTGCTAAGATTGCTCAGGTGTTCTAGTCCTGACTTCACTCCAATTTAGTGTATCCGCGCGGGTGATGGGGGGTAGGAGGGCTGTAGGATTTGCACGGGCTCTGCCGGTGGTTCTCACATTACCTTGTGGACGTGGTGTTCTGTACCTGAAGGGGGACCTGCTCCAGAAAGAGCACTGGCACAGCGCCTGTTTTCCTTCCTTTCTGAAATCTCTGGCTTACTGACTCTTCCTTCTTGGCAAAGGTGTGGGGTGGAGCCAGAGGCAGATTCCTGCCCCCAAATGGGCTTTCTGGCGTCTATCTTCCCTATTGCCCTGCACCCTGACCTCTTTGGATTGTGTATTTTATTTTAAATAAAATTTTTTGTTTTTTGGGGTTTTTTTTGCCCCAGCTAGGCTTGCTTGTCTTTGTTTCATGAAACTAGGTGAGGGACAGGCTCCAGGATGGCAGGTTATGATTCCAAGCAGCTTCCCACCTTAGGCTTGGAATCTCCTAAGACTGGTCTAAGCCCCAGTTTTGGTGAGGAGTGACTGACCTATCCCCATAATAACTCTAGGCTTATTAGCTGGGGTAACTGTTAGTCTTGGGTTGAGGCACAGGCTTTTCCAGCCCCAGCTCTGTCCGGTAAAGACCCGCCATCTTGGGAGTGTGAGGGAACAGCTTTCAAATGCATGACTCTGAGCACCTGCCTGCAGGCTGGTGGCTCTCAGCTTCTCCCTTTCTGAGCCTTAGATCAGAGTTTTTTCCTTAGGTTTTGCATCCCAGTCCACTACAGAATCAGTGGCTGAGCCCCAGTGCAGGACTGGCCCCTCCAAGGGAGCCCAGAGCTTTGTTAGGGAAATTGGGGGGTGGGGGGACCACAATGAAGCCTATTGTCTCCTGCCCCCTTTTACAGGAAACAAAAGGCTCCCAGTCTCTGGGGAGCCCTAGCCCATGCCCATCCCCTGCCCAACCCCCACTGCACAGCACACAGGGAGGAGCCAGGGCCACTGGAGACAGGAGGTTTTATTGATGCTGATGGGGGTAGGGAAGGCCCCTAGGAGCCTGGGGAAGGGGGCACTGAGTCAGTCAGCAGATGCATAAGGCCTGGGCACAGGGGGGTAGGTTAGGGCACATTCATTTTCTCAGGATTCTGTGTCTCCTTCTTTGGGGAAGGTAGAGAGCATCTTGACCGGGGAGCAATTCAAAGAGCAGCAAGGGAGAGGTTAGGGACAGCTGAGAGCCCCTAAGAGAAGGCACCACAATAGGCAGCAACATCTGTGTGGAAAGCTGGATCAAGTGGTCAGTAGGGGAAGAGGGGGAGGGTTGGCTTCTTGGGGAGGGGTCCGACCTTGGCCTGGGTGAGCTCTCAGGAATACCTGGTGTTCCCAAGCAGAGTGGGGCAGGACCCAAAGCCCCTTTCCCTGTGAGCCTCATTTAGGAGAAACAGGCATTCAGAGAGCCCCCTGGCAAGGGGTGCCAGCATTAGTCCTTAAGGCACAGCTGGGGGCAGACAAGGCGCCAAGGCACAACTGGTGGGGGGGGGGGGGCAGGGGCAGCCTCCAAGCTGAGTGCCAGGGTCACAAGAGGACACAGGACCGGCCACGCTTGATGGGCGTGGGGTTGAGCACGGCCCGGACGGCCTCAGCAAACACTTCCTTGACGCCGTCCTGCTGCAGGGCCGAGCACTCGAGGTAGCGCACAGCATGGATCTGCTTGGCTAGGGCCTGGCCCTGCTGCGGTGTGATGGGCGCCTGGCCCTGCTCCTTCAGGCGCCGGAGGGTGTCAGGCTGGGCTCTCAGGTCCTTCTTGGTGCCCACCAGGAGGATGGGCACGTCGGGGCAGTGGTGGCACACCTCTGGATGCCACTTGTGCCGCACGTTCTCGTAGGAGGGCGGACTGGCAATGGAGAAGCAGATGACAAAGACGTTGGTCTGAGGGTAGGAGAGTGTGCGCAGCCGGTCATATTCCTCCTGGCCCGCTGTGTCCCACAGGTTCAGGTTCACAGTGCGCCCATCCACCGCACTCTGGGCACTGTAGTTGTCGAACACCGTGGGGATGTACTCCTTGGGGAAGGCGTTAGTCGTATAGCAGATGAGCAGGCACGTCTTACCCACAGCCCCGTCACCCACCACCACACACTTGATGCTCTGCATCGTGGGCACAGCTGCTACAGTGGAGGCAAGGCCTCCTGCTCCTTCTGGGCCCCTCCGGATGCAGTGACCTATGGACAGATTAAAGGGACAGGCGTCATTAGGGAGGCCTTACCCGCTGGGGAGAAAGAATGGGAACATGCAGAGGGAAACCAGCCCCTGTTCCCTTAACTTGACACCGTCCTGCAATCCAGAAGACAGGTATCTGACAGAGAGGGAGTGAGAGATCCACAACGAGAGAGAGGTCTGGAGACCATGCCACGATGCTCAAGTGTAAGGAGGATGGCAGTATAATGTGTAATATGTGAAGCAAGTAAGTTCTGGTACCAGACTGAATAAGGTCAAATCCTGGTTCTTCTATCTCCTCCATGTGTGACCGTGGACTAACGACTTAACCTCTGTATTCTTATCTGTAAAATGAGGATAAAGTACTACCTACTTCATTGGGTTATTGTACGGATTATGTAAATTGACACATGAAAGGCATTCAGAACAGCATCTTGGGTCATAATAGGTATTCAGTAAGTATTCGGTACTTTCTTTTTTCCCTCTAGACAGTCTTTTATAGACACAAAAAGTGAGGTACATAAGCAGGGGGTCTACCAGATCCTCTACCAGACAGGGACTCCTCCCACTGGGTAGACTAGAGAGGAAGTTCTGGCACCCATCAGCTGTCCCAGGTCCCTCTGAGATGCAGCCTTGGTTAGAGCTTCTACCAACTCAGGACCCACCCTGCCCAGTGCACTGATGTTTTAACTCCAAACCTGACATCTTGTCTACTGAATGTAAACCAAAGGCACAATGAGAAACCTGACTAAGGAGAAAATTCCCTAGACAGCTGCCCTATCTCAATCCAGGGTGCTTGAGGGATAGGGAGAAGGCAGGAGACCTGACCTCCTAACTCTTGTAAGCAGTGTAAACCCTATCTGGCAACTCAGTGCAGGAGAATACTGGGGGTGGAGCCAGGGCTGGGATTAGGTCTGGACTCTGGTATGTAATGACGAATGAAGCAAAGCCTGTGGCTTCCAGACATCAGCATCTTCTCTCAAAGTCCTTGGTGGGGTAGGGTAGATCCTCCAAGCCCTTTCCCAGAAGAGGAAAACAAGCATTTGATTTGCCCCTTCATGTTCCTGGGATCATGGGATCATGGCACATACCTCTGAAAAATTTCAGAACCTTCCAGACTCTTGCATAGAGAACACAGTGCTATTAAAGCACTATCACTGAGAATCCCTGCTGCATCAGACTGGCCAGGGATTCTAATCATAGTTCCACCAACCAGTTATGTTTGATCTTGGGCAATATATTTAAGTTTCCTGAGTCTCAAGTTTCTCATCTGTAAAATGGGAATCATCTTGCCTATTGTGTTAGAATTGCCAAGAGGATGACATGAAGAAAGTGTTCGGCATGAGGTGTGGCACAGAGGAAGTGCCAAATAAACAGGCTGTTGTAATTCTTCGTGCGGTAACTATAAGAGAAGTCCCAGTTCCATGCCATCACCCTGATCCCCTCTGCAGTTCACAGGGCTTTGGGGTGAGGAACTGCTCTTTTGAGTTCTGGAACAGAGCAGAGCTTCCGGAAACCCTGTGATTATTTATACTGCTGTAGCAAAATTCCTCCTCTCATTGGCTACTTCCTCTCAGCCATGGGGGACTTTTTCTGGCCAGTATGTGACTTCCTTTCCCTGACTCTCTCCCACAACCGGGTCCCTACTCCCTGGGAGGGCAAAGCCCTGTTTTAGACACACAGGATCTCTAAGTGTCCCTTGTCCACCCAAGCACCATCACTGCTGGCCCATTTCCCCCATTTCACTGTATACAAACTACACCCTGGTGTGAGAACCCCATACCCGAGCGGGACATCTCAGTCATTGGTTCAGAAGCCTCAAGAATCAAATGGAGGGAGGGGGAAGAATTCCCCCATTGGAAACAGAAACACAAATTCTGGGGGTGGGGATAGGCACAGGACCCAGGGATGGTCCCAGCCCCTCCCAGGTCCCTATTTCCCCTGGGGCCAGCTTGGAGGGAAATGGTTTCACTCTGTGCAGTTGCCTCTCTGGGCATTAAAAATATTTCCATCTTATTTGCATGAATAATATGTGTTCAATCTCAGGAGAGAAGACAGAGAAACTTGGGAACAGCTCCAGGAAGGAAATACGGGTCCCCTAGAGCAGTGGAGAGAACATCAGACTGGAAGTCAAGAGATCTAACCTAAGTCTTAGCCCCAGCTCTGCTCTACTCCTGATTCACTGGAACCAAGCATGAGGCACTTATCCTCTCTGGACCTCAGTTTCCCAATCCATGAAATGGGGAGAAAAATGCCTGTGACAAGCATATTAGGTAGATGAAATGAGACTTCAAGAGCCCTGGGAGCAAGAGATAGTATGATGGGAGCAGAAAAGGCCCCCAGGTGGGGGTGGGAGGGTTGGGTCAGGAAATGCATAAGGCCTGGGCACACTGGGGCAAGTTGGGGCACATTCAGTCTCAGGATTCTGTGACTCCCTCCCTGGGGAAAGGAGCAACCAGTTTTTTGGGGGGTGGGGAAAAAAGGCCATTACTGTGTCCACAGGATGACTTGGGAGACAGTGGCATTTTTGAGAGGACTCCTGGGCTTGTAAATCTTGAGTTCCACACAGAGCAGGGGAGCAGGTGTGGCGGTGTGACTGGCAACTCTTCCCCTACAAGCCCAACACCGGGTTGGCCCAGGCAGGAAGACTTGGAGGGAACTCTGGCCAGCAGTCACAAGGCCCAAGAGACTGGAAGTATAGCTGGCTCCAGGCAGCTCTCTAGGGAGGGGTTATCTACCAGCAATCAGTACATCAGCTCTCAACGAAGCTGGGAGGGACGGGGTAGCTTCCGGGCTGGCAAGGGAACAGGGACTGACACCGGAAAAGTATCATGAGTGAGGTAGTGTCTAGAAACAGGGCAAAGCCGAAGCAGTGTGGTATAGAGCCAGGAGCATAGATCCCTGAATTTGACCTCTGGGGCTCACCTGCTGACTCTGCCCTTTGATCAAAAACCCTCGCAAGATACAACCTTTCCCAGGTCACGTGATGTTGTTATTTGATCCCTAGGACTACCTACCGGTAATATTCCTAGTTTACAGATTAGGACACAAACTCAGGGCAGTTAAAGTAACCCAACATCACACTGCTAGTTAGCCTGGAAGCCAGGACATAAACTCCCAGTTTTCTCATGTTTTCCTCAATGTGTCACACAGCCTCCAAGTTACCCCTTACCAGCTGTCTTGGAGACCTTAAGTAAGTAAGTCCCTTCCCTCCATGGAGCCTCAGTTTCTTCATCTGTACAAAAGGAATGGTAATACTTGCCCTCTCTGCCTCAAAGGGTAGCAGTGAGGATCCCTGAGCATGGGAATGAGTGTGCTTTGTAAACTGGGAGGTGTTGTGCATACAGGAGTTACAAAAGCAATGCCTTTCATCCCAAGAGGCAGGAAGCACTGAGTATGCAGGTGTCTGAATGGTGGCATCACCCCAATTCTCCCCACGCAGGTCTAGCTCAGACTTATCCTCTCTCCTAGGACAACTCTTTTCTCTAAAATCCTATGGCCTGAGCTGGGTCAAATAAGTTCCCACAGCTCATTCAAGGAGGGCACATGATAGAAGGTGAGGTCTAACCTGTGCCACGTAAGAAGGGACAGTCAGTGCTGCAAAGGCCAAAGAGAGGCCTGCCCTGCCTGGGGTCTGGGATCATATGTGACTTATTCATTAGGTGACTTTTTTTTTTAAAGGACTTTTGTTTAGGGGTACCCAGGTGGCTCAGTTGTTAAGCGTCTGCCTTCGGCTCAGGTCATGATCTTGGAGTCCCGGCATCGGCATCGAGGCCGGCAAAGGGCTCCCAGCCCAGCGGGGAGTCTGCTTCTCCCTCTCTCACTTCCCCTGCCTGTGTTCCCTCTGTCAAATAAATAAATAAAATCTTTTTTTTTTTTTTTTAAAAAAGGACTTTTGTTTAGTAAATAAGTTAACGTTTGCAAATCTGTATAGTATTACAGTGACTTATTCTGGCTTTATATTCTGAACTTAATTCAGATCCTGCTGGGTTCCTCACCTTGGCGTTTGGGGTTCTTCATAATCTGGTAGGGATTCTGGAGTTAGACAGACTGGATTTAAATCCTAGTTCTGCCACTTATGAGCTCAGTAATAGCACCAACCTTACCAGGTTGTTAGAAGGATTAAGTGCAATATATGTATCCAGAGTAGGTACTTTGCAAAGAGAGTTTCGAGCTCCCTGTGCCAGAGGGATCTCCACTGTTCCTTGTAAACAAGCCAGGCTCATTCTTGCTTCTGAACTTTTCCTCTTGCTCTTCTGTATGCTGCTCCCCTAACTCTTCTCACATCTCCCTGCCTCTAGGCCTAGCTTCAGTCTGACAGTCCCATGAGTCCATAGCGTGGCCATCTCCTTTAACCCTTCTTTGGCTCTGTGGAATTCTCTTCCAATAGTCATACATAAGTTTCCTAGCTTGTGGATGCTCCCCACAATAGTGAAGCTTGAGCTTCTCTTGACTGCCCCCACAGAAAAGCTAAGCAAAGTGTGCAGCCACTGCCTTCTGATTGGCCTGTCTCGTCTCTGCCTCCATGGCTGAGATCTGGAGAGAGGCCTCAGAAGCCCCAGACTGGACAAGAACCCCACAGCCAGATGCTTTGACTGAGATAGGCAACCATCTCTCCTCCCACTACCAGCTTGACGTGGCTCCCACAAGGAGCACAGCTCATGGGGGGCTAATCCTGTCTGGGTGTGGTCTTAGGAGTCCAGCTTGCACTCTGTGGGACCTGGTCTTGGGGTGTGGCCCAGGCCGGCTCAGAATGGGTGAAGTAAAGGAAGCAGCAGATTGCCTGATTGCCAGATCATGGTGGCCCTTAGAGCAGGGGAAGTGTCCCAACTGGGAGTGGGGGAGGGGAGGAATGGGCTGTAAGAAATGGGGGAGTGTGGGGGCAATGGGAACTTACTGCAGCCTTCTCATCTGCCTCCCGGGGATGGGGCATGGGGCTCCCCTTCTACAGCCCTTCCTGAAACCCATTCTAACTGCAACTCTGTGGGCGTTCTGTTCCCAAGCCAGCCGCACCACCCCGATCCTCCACACGCGGCCTCCATATACTCTTCCCCCAAACACATCAAGCAGCAGTATTTTCAGTCCCTGTGGGAATCCAGCATCTCTTCCCCATTTCCATCCTCCAACCTGTCCTTACTCCTGTGTGTACCTCTAACCTTGGTCCTCCAGAGCCAGTTACTCCTGCCATTTCCTCCAGGGAAGTTTTTGTTAAATCACCCAAATCCCTAATGACTTATCCCATCACAGGTCTTCTCCCTGTTTCCGTCACTGGAAGGCTGATTGGAATCTTATCTCCTGTCACCAGACTGGGAGGGTCTAGAGGGCAAGGTCCTAGCTGGATTTACCTCCCTGGGCAGAGCACAGCACCCAGCCGCTGTCAGCAAGTAACTGAGTGAATTCAATCCATCTCTCATGTCTTTGCACAGGGGAGTTCCTCTTCCCAGAATTCTGTTTCCCCTGCCTCAGAGCCTCCCAGTCCTCCAGGCTCCAGTTTTGTTCCCCAGATTCTCCAGGACACCAAAGCAACCCTCTCTCCTGCTCTCCCCCCACCAGCACTCTCTGAACTATTTATTCACTGCACTGAACTGGATGCCTCGTGAAGGGGGGGAAGTCTGTCCTGCTAACTTCCAGAAGCCCAGCAGAGGCCTGAGCAAAAGCTGCAGACGGACACACATCTCCTCCCCCATCAATCCAGACTTTGATTCTGGGAGTAAGGAAGAGCCTCCAGGCCCAGGAGATATATGACAAGGGTAACCAACCTCATCCTTCCTCTGTGGAGTACAACTTAGCGCTAGACTGGCTAGACTGCCCTGTCCTCAGCTGGAAGGGCGAGAGGGGGGATGCAGGCATAGCTAACCCAGAGGTGATGAGGAAGATGGGTAGGAAAAGTCATCCTGATGAGGCTAAGAACTGGTAACATCAGAAGACCTTTGGTCAAGAATGAGGTGAGGGAGGCGCCTGGGTGGCTCAGTTGGTTAAGAGACTGCCTTCGGCTCAGGTCATGATCCCGGAGACCCGGGATCGAGCCCCGCATCGGGCTCCCTGTTTGGCAGGAAGCCTGCTTCTCCCTCTCTCACTCCCCTGCTTCTCCCTCTCTCACTCCCCCTGCTTGTGTTCCCTCTCTTGCTGTGTTCCTCTGTCAAATAAATAAACAAAGTCTTAAAAAAAAAACCAAAACGAATGAAGTGAGGGTCAGGGTTAGTATTGGAAATGGCTTCAGAAGCTCTGCAAGTCTGTCTTGAAGGACAGGTGGAGAGATGATATGAAAAGGCTCAGAGGGACTGCAGCTGGCTGCAGCTGGGCTAGGAGGAGGAAGCTAGGGGAGACATGAGGTCAGTGTGGGGCGGGGACCCGGCCAAAGGCTGAGTTGCTCTTGTTCTTCCCCTTCTCCCCATCAGAGACAGCCTAGTTCCCAGGGTTAAAAGAATGTGTGACAACTCTCCACTTCTTGAAATCCTCTACACTTCACCCCCTGCAGAGGATCCTGCAGGGCACTAAGTGGGGTAAGAGGCAAAGAGAGCTTACCTTGACTCTACCTGGTAGGCACTGGGAGGAGGAGGAAATAAGACTGGTATAGCTGCGAAGGCTCTGGGGGAGCTGGGACCCTTTCACTAAGTCACAGTCCCTTCACCCTCTCACCATCCCAGGACCTTGGGCGCTCCACAAAGGGTGAGCCCCAGGGCCCAGGCAGGTTGGGGAGCTAAGGAGGCCGCCCCTCCCCCACCAGGCAGCATAGAGGAAGGCTCCAACACTTGCTTCCTCCTCCCTTCCTCCTCCCCGCCTAACAGCAGCTCAGCAGTCCCGGGGCCCCATGAAAGGCCTGTGAAGTGGCACTTCCTTTGCCTTTGCTCATTTCACACGATGCTGTACAGAAATGCCATCCTCCCAATCCTGCCTCCCCCACCTGAAAATACCCACAGAGACCCAAGGCGGCGCTACCCCTTCAGCCCCGCCCCAGCTCTGAGGGGGTTTCCACAAG
This sequence comes from Spilogale gracilis, assembly GCA_004023965.1. NCBI lineage: Eukaryota > Metazoa > Chordata > Mammalia > Carnivora > Mephitidae > Spilogale > Spilogale gracilis. The sequence goes on along the minus strand of PITA01011345.1, from coordinate 8,778 downwards.
GGAAAAACACATCAGGGAGGAAATTCCCGCACCAATTTTCCATTGTCAGTGGGGCAGAGGTGGAGCAAGGCAGAGGGTACTCCTCGATCTCGCTGCCCCATGCCATAATCTCCAATGCTTGGCCTAATTCTCTTCTCTCGACCAAGGAGCCACAGGTCCCATCCCTGGACAGATACTTAGAGATTACTGAGGCCTGTCAGATTAAGACAGAAGGGCCCAGAGTGAGGGGTGCTACTATGAGGAGATTCTTAGGGGAAGGACAGTTAGAGCCCTCAGTATTCTCTATGCTCACTTGGAGGTATTAACAGGCAACTCCTTAATGTCAGAACTGAGTAACAAGAAACAAAGTTGACCAAGGTTATGCAGATTTGCGAGCAAATGCAGGACAAGGACCTAGGGCTCCTAACCTCCAGCCTGATGTCACTTCCACAAAGGAAAAGGTGAGGACTGTTACTCTTGCCTGGAAATGGGCCCATGTTTCTGGCCTCATTTAGGATGACCCAACAATGGTTTTATTCCTTTAGGAAATGGACCAAAGGGATCAGGTTGATGCCTGAACCCTTTCTGCTTCCAAGTTCCCTGGCTCTCGTGTCTGGACAATACTAGGCTGCCCATGATCTAGAATTGACATTATTGGACAGCCACCTTTGCCTGCCCCAACTGAGGAGCTGCTTCTGTAAGCTCTAGCTCCTGGGGAGATATCCTCTGCCCATGACATGAAGACAAAAGAGGAAGCTAGACCCTAGACAGGAAAACCAATCTGTTCTGGGGAGGTGGCCCAGGCTTCGTCTTTGGTTTCCCTCCTCATAGACCTCTACGAGCCTCAACACTAATGGGTCTACACTGTATAGGGAGGGAGAGGTCTTCATTCTGGGCCTAGGCCCATCACCTTCTTCCCAGCTGCCTCCATTCTAAATATCCTCCCAACTGTCTCATTACAGTGACAACTTCTCATATCTTCCTGCTATGACCTCCTAAAAGCTCACATCAGCCACCTCATCTGACCTAACCCATTTGGCCAGAAACAACTCTCCATATCCCAGATTCCTAACCAGGAATCTCACATCAGCCATTTCTTCCTAAAATAAGTACTATTTTAGCAGGTGGGGAGTCCGAACTCCCGGGTGGTTTTTTTTTTTTTTTTTTTAAAGATTTTATTTATTTGACAGCGAGAAACACAGCGAGAGAGGGAACACAAGCAGGGGGAGTGAGAGAGGGAGAAGCAGGCTTCCCGCCGAGCAGGGAGCCCGATGTGGGACTCGATCCCGGGTCTCCGGGATCATGACCTGAGCCGAAGGCAGTCGCTTAACCAACTGAGCCACCCAGG
>PITA01011344.1:0-67234 GCA_004023965.1 Spilogale gracilis | reverse complement strand
GAAATATCTGACATTATTATGAATGCTACTGTAAATTCAGTTTAGAAATTCAACATTGAGCATAAAATTAGTGGTTTTGTGGTGAAAATTTAAATGCAAATTTCAGTGAAGCACAGTGTCATGGAAAATCTGTTTTCTTATCAAATACAAAACTCTTGGAATAGTAATGTGATTTGATTTTGATTTTGGCATTCATACAAATTTATAATTGTGTAGAAATAGGCTGTGATATTCTACCAGTCAAAATAGGATTGTCAATAATTGCAAGAATGTTTTTAGTATACACCCTTGACTAATTGAACTAAAATATTTTACAATGAAGCTGATATTAAATATTTAAGAATTAATTTTAGCATAGCAATGTGTGATTTTTTTTTCTGTTCAATTTTTTATTTAAATTCTAGTTAGTTAATATACAGTGCAGTGTTGGTTTCAGGAGTAGAATTTAGTGGTTCATCACTTACGTACAACACCCAGTACTCATCACAAGTATCCTCCTTAATACCCATCACTAATCTAGCCCAGGCCCCAGCCGTCTCCCTCCATCAATTCTCAATTTGTTCTCTATCATTAATAGTCTCTTACGGTTTGTTTCCCCCTCTTTTTCCTCCTCCCCATATGTTTATCTATTTTATTTCTTAAATTTGACACATGGGTGAAAATATATGCTATTTGTCTTTCTCTGACTCATTTCACTTAGCATAATACACTCTTGCTCCATCCATATTGGTGCAAATGTCAAGGTTTCATTCCTTTTGATGGATAAGTAGTATTCCATTGGGTACATATACACCACTTCTTCTTATCCATTCATCATTCAATAGACATTAGGGCTCTTTCCATAGTTTGGCTATTGCTGATAATGCTGTTATAAACATCAGGGTGCATGTACCCCTTCAAATCTGTATTTTTGTATCTTTTGGCTTAATATCTAGAAGTGCAATTTCTGAGTCATAGAGTAGTTCTATTTTTAGCTTCTTGGTAACGTCCGTATTGTTCTCTGGAGTAGCTATACCAGTTTGTATTCCCATTAGGAATGCAAGAGGGTTCCCCTTCCTCCTCATCCTTACCAACACCTGTTGCTTCTTTTGCTCTTAATTTGTAGCCAGTCTGACAGGTGTGAGAGTCTCACAGGTATCTCAGTGTAGTTTTGATTTGTATTTCCCTGACGATAAGTGATGTTGAGCATCTTTTCATGTGTTTGTTAACCATCTGAATATATTCTTTGGAAAAGTATCTATTCATGTCTTCTGTCCATTTCTTAACTGAATTATTTGGTTTTTGGGTGTGGAGGTTGATAAGTTCTTTATAGATTTTAGATACTAACCCTTATTCAGATATGTCCTTTGCAAATATCTTCTCCCATTCTACAGGCTGACTTTTAGTTTTGTTGATTGTTTACTTTGCTGTACAGAAGCTTTTTATTTTTATGAAGTTCCAATAGTTCAGTTTTGCTTTTTGTTTCCCTAGTAAAAAGTTACTATGGCAGAGGTCAAAAAAGGTTGCTGCCTATGTTCACCTCTAGGGTTGTGATGGTTTCCTGTCTCACATTTAGGTCTTACATCCATCTTGAATTTATTTTTGTGTATGGTGTAAGAAAGTGGTCTATAACCAATAAATGATGCACTAGCAATCTTCAGCTTTTAGAGCTTTTAGTAAGATACAGTACTGCAAATGGGACTTGATAATAGGAAATCATTTGCTATCTACTAAAACAAAGAGCAAGTGAGAAAAATTAAATGATGGGAATACATATATGAGATGTAGCTTTGAAATAGAATAATTGCTATTACATACTGATTTGTCTTAAGACTCTTTTGAAGGAACCCTTATGTTTAATTGAATAAATTTATATTCTATGCCAAAATAGAATTAACTTGAAAGGCCCTATGATTTTGCAGCATCTAAATTTTATGAAATTTTAAAAAGTACATATAGAATTAATTTGTTATCTAGTTTGCTTATACAGTATAATAAAAAACTTTCTCTGAGTGAAGGTAAAAATACATTTGAAATTGTGTGAGTTGAAATAAGTATCCATTTCAATATTAAAAAAAAATAGAAACGAGGATATCCTCCATTGACCAAAATCTTCTCTGGGTTTCTGTAACCTCAGTGTCTATAGGGAGATTGTTTTCTCAAGTAAGATTATGATCTTCAATTAAATAAGTCAACCATTTTAAATTTATTAGCCACAAATGCAATTTTGAAGAAATTGCAGACAAATTTATGAAAAATAAAAAATAGTAAGACCATTTATTCTTCAGAGAAGTAACATATATGATATTAGATTGAGATATATTTTTGAAACTCATTAAAGCTCATGAATACTTACCAAGAATAATTCTTCTGCTTATGGAATAAATATTGAGTTTTAAAAACTGTTAGTTGAAGTACATGTGTACAGAAGCACAAATAATATGCACACAACTCTATAGAGTCTCACTGATTGAACTCACAGATGTAACCAGGAAACAGATTAAATAAAAAAATTTACCGGAACCACAAAAGACCGTCTATGGCCCCCTCTAGTCACAATGAAGTCATTGTTTGTTTTGTCAGTTTGGGAACTTTATATAAATAGACTCATACAGCATGTAATTTTATTATCTGGCTCCTTATCTCAGTATAATGTTTTGAGAGTCACCCATATGTATGCTTGTAGTTAATTCATTCTCACTGCTCTATGGATTTCCATTATGTGAACACCGAAACGTATTTACACATTCTAATTTTGATGTGTAATTTCTAATTTGATATGTAATCGTGGTAGTTTCCAGTTTGGACTCTTAGAAACAGTGCTATTATGATTTTTTTTAGTGTTTTTGAAAACATGTATATGCATTTTTGTTGAGCATATAAGTAGAACTAAAACTAATGGGTCATAAGGTCATATGATTATAGTTACGATTGTAACCATTTTATACATCCACCACAAGTAATAAACAATTTTGGAAGCAAATATATAAATATTTTAAATTTTATGACTTAATTTTAAGGCCCTTTTGTTCTCTCAAAGTTGTCCCAGTTTGAAGAACAAATAAATAATCACATTAATGATAACATGTTCCACTTTATCAGTCTGTAAGTGAGGAAAGTATTTTGTAGAACGTGCTCTCTGTTTCCAAATAAAAGGACACAATTTTTTCACTATTAATAAAAGCAATTCGAAATTTGCTTTTAATGTAATTCTATTTGAATACAGGTCAAGATGGGGCATAAAGAAAATATAACATTCCTTGTTATTGCTAAACTTCTCTTTTAAATAGGGATGAAATCCAATTTCAAGTGAAAGATTAAATACACAGAAGTAATACAAAAAATAATTTAAAACTGAAATGATTCTTCTTCAAAATTCATTTTATTAAATGAACAAATGACAATATTGAAAAAGAAATAACATAATTTGACATTTTGAATTTTTAAATTCTCCATATTTGAAATTATACCTTAAAATATTATAGTGGCAAGCATAATTTAACACTGTATTATTCTTTTATACAGCATTCAAAATGCTTTTAATAAAAACATTGTGAAAATAAAAGACTCCTATTCAAAGATTTTTTTTTTGTGAAGTATTCTTATAAGCCTTTATAATTTTTTTGTACTTTTAAAAGCCTTTTTTATCCTCACTAAATAAGTAAAAATCTTTTGGGACAATAATTATTTAGCTGAGTACATTGGAAATATCCAAGTTTCAAGCTTCTTTCTGGGAAATGAAGTGCTCAGAAGTCAAGGGGTTTTATATTTTAATGTGTTTTATAATTTTAATTCTCAAGGGGTTCCAGAAATGGCAAATACAATAGTCTTCAGTTACTTCATTGTTTTCAGTGTTAATTAACATAGAGGGTTCTCACTTTGAGGAGAATGATGAACTGTTTAAAGGAAAGTGAAGCCATCCCACTTGAGGAACATCAGGTTCCCACACAACAACCTGCACCACTTGTGATGTTATACCTATGGGTTTGATATCTTTTACTAAAATTTTGGCAAAACTTGAACTGGGTTGATATTATACTTTAGAAAAACATGTGACCTTTAATCCTGATTTAGACTACTTTTATGTGTATAATTCTAAAATGTTTTTCTTTTGTTTAAATTGCTATGAGCCATAAAGCCCTAATGAACCTGTTCATTAATTTAACCAATATCAATTGAGTAGTTATTATGTGTTAAATACCACGTAGGCACTGGCAATATGAGAGAGGATGGACTTCATAATTACTTGCATGGTGAGAGGGTTACAAAGGAAATAACATTTGAGATCTTCCAAATCATAGCAGTTAAAGCAAAGGATGTTTTCAATTTCTTAGGTTATGTTAATGAAAAGAGAAAGAAGTGTTATAAGATCATTCTATTCAGATGGTAAATAAATTATTAGTAGAAGAAATTTTTAGTTTTGGTAATATAAGTTAGACTACTACATGCAGATTACCCATCAATATGCTTCTGCCAGCGCTTTCAAAACTTTATAAGTAATTCTCTCTTTTTCTTTAAATAAGCACTTATTAAATAATTTTGAGAATTGTAGCATACTTTATTTTATCATTATTGAATCTTAATGCATTTTAGACTATTAAGTATCTAAGAAGTCCTGCAGTAGAGAAACCTATTTAATGTTATTTAAACCATAATCTTCCAACCGTATTTGAACTTTTTTTGTTGTTGTTAAATAAAACACCTATTAAAATCCATAGAAAACTTGTAGTCTACAAGATATATTTTGGGACATGTTGGAAATATGTCTGTATCATCAACTCTGAAAGATTAGAAAAATTTTAGTCACAGTAGAATAGCTAAAGGTACATTTCAGACAATATCTGGAAAAAGAAAAAAATGATTGTTTAATTGTGACTGGATTTTGAAGGAATTGGGCTTAAGTCATTGATATTTATTAATAGGTGACATGGACAGATATCATTGAGCTGTCATTTAGTTCTGTGTTTAGCTCTTGTTTCTTGAATAGTTCATTGCCACCAGCAAGAGAATGTTACCTGAGAAGCAACTCTTTTTAATTAAATATTTATACATATATTTAATAAATATTATATAATAAATATACATTCATATGTATTTACTCAGCTTTTTATTCAAATAAATTTTAAGTTGAAGTGGAATATTTTACAGCAAAGAATATCAGGGACTTAGTTCCTTTAATTGTACTCCTTAGCTTAGGATAGCGCATATATACCTCACTTTAACTTTTTGTCTTGGAACCTCTCATGTAAGTTGGTTTCCAGTACATATGAAATTAAATTTGATTTTTTCTTGTTAATCTGTCTGATGCCAATTGAATTCTTAGACAGCCAGAAGAAGCTATAAAGAATAGAGAATTTTTTTTCCTCCACAGCAGTATACAGCCCATAGAACATGGGTTTTGTTAGGCATGAACCAAATGATGGAGGCTATGTTGAGATTTTCACATTCAATCCAAGGATCAAAGGAAAGACAATTTGCTAATTTACATAAAGTGACATGATCATATTTGCATTTTAAAATAATTTTGGAGGGGATAGGATTGACTGAGGGAAAAATAGCAAGTTGAAGGACAATATGAAGGTTAAGTCACTTCTCCACTTCTTATGAAAGCTACATTTCATCAATACCAGCATATAGGAGAGCATCAAAGAAGAAACAAGCAGACTTTCTGTATTGGAGAACAGGAGTTACTTACAGGCAGGGACCATAGACAAAGGGGACAGGGAATATGAATGCAGGAGTGGTAGACAATGAACTTTTCAAAGCCTGGATTTTTAAAAACCACTGCTCACATCAATTTCACTTAATTTCTATTTCTTGTCAAGATCTTTGACTTAATCATAGATGAGAATGTTAAATTTAAGTAGTAATATTATATTAATATCATATTTTAAACTTTTGACTGCAATAGAAAACAGTTGGAAAGGTAAGGAGACAAAAAGGACAAATAGTAAGAAAAAATTATTTTTAAATGATGCTATTATAATCCTGAATGATATTTTTGACGTGTGGATTTTTATGTTGACTCACAAAGCTGAAGATAAATTATATTCTAGTTGATTAATAATATTTGCTAAACTCCATCAGAATATTTTAATATTCAAATTTAGTATTGAATTTATTATTTTTGAAGTAAATTTCAAATTACAAATTTATTGCTTTCTCTTCAGTTCATCTCATGTACATCATGACCAAGTAGAACAAATGTTTTAGAAGAAAGGAATAATTATTCTTTAAATTGTATTTATAATTTTAATTACTTTCTTAAATGGCTCTATTATGCAAATTTTTTTGCTTTGTCTCAAAGAAGAGATTTATTAAGGCATGCATTTTATATGAGATAGAAGATGTAGATTTTATATATACCTAAGAAATTCAATGCATTTTACTTCATAATTGACATTCATCATGCTAAAGTTTTTCTGAAACAGCTTTACTTTGAAAAATAAGTATGAGCTTTAGAGGGGCAGAAAATTCCTGGTTCTCTGGCTGACTGATCTAATAATTAAATTAATAAAAGAGTAACAGGAGAAAAACAGAAGTTTAATAACATGTATACCTCCTGTATAAGTAGGAAAGACCCAGGAAAACTGAGTGACTCTCTAAAATGGCCGAAACAATTAATTTAAATATCATTTTCAGCTAAAGACAAAAGAACATATGTGTGTGCTGGAGGGGTGCTTGTGGATGGGAAGGACAGTTATGGTAGGTTATGAGGAAAAGCACAGTAAATAAAAGATTATAATGCAAATTTAAGTCCTTGTCTGCTTTGACAGTAGTTTCTAAAGACTTAGATATATCCTCCTCTTTCTAGTATGCAAGGGAGATCCCCTTAAAAATGGAGATTTCCCTTCTAAAATGTAAATGTGTCTTACAAAAAGGTAACTTTTATTCAGTTTTCAGAGCTTCACCTGTGCTTGATGTTTCTTAAAAATAACTATTAAAAAAATCAATAGGCCACAGAGGCATATTTTGGGGTGATATATTTTGCTACCCTTCAACTTTATCAAATTAATGAATCATCTTTTATATTTTATTCTATTTATTTATTATTAAAGATTTTATTTTTATTTCTTTGACAGAGAGAAACTAGAGAGGGAACAGTCAGGGGGAGTGAGAGGGGGAGAAGCAGGCAGGAAGCCTGATGTGGGGCTCAATCCCAGGATTTTGGGATCATGACCTAAGTAGAAGGCAGATGCTTAAAGGCTGAGCCACCCAGGTGCCCCTATATATTTTTTTTCATTTTGCATGTAGATTTTAATTTTAACATCAAGTATTATGTAAAATATGTTTAACTCATTAATTGTTATTGTTAATTAGGTGCTATTAGCAACATGAAATTAAATATACACCGAAATAATATAAGCATTTTTCAAGAGATAGCAATATTATGGGAATAGATGGGAGAATGGTAGGCATCCTGAGAAGCACAAGTAATTGAAGAGGCAGGCTCTGTGCTAAATTCCTATTTGAAAACCACATCCTGGTTAACAGCTATGTGCCTCATTTGAAGGAAAAAGAACATAACAATTTAAGTATACTGGTGTTATGGGATAAAATTATCAATTATAAAGAAAGAAACATTTTCCTTAAATGTTTTTCCATTTTCAAAAGTAATTCATCATGTCAGGATATTATTAAAAAGATTCATGATCTTGTCAGCAAAGTCTCACAAAGCATGAAGAAAATAGAAGGGAGTCATTATGTATCAGTATAAAAAATTTAACTAGACTAAGTATTTTTCAGATTTGCTTATATTCAGTCTTAGGTATGAAGCATTTAGTGGGACATCTTTTTGGTGATCTCTCACCTCATTTCCATAGCTGAAAATAATGGCTTTCTTCACTACATTTTCAAAGCATTTGATCAGACCTATTTGTGTGTGTGTGTGTGTGTGTGTGTGTGTGTGTGTGTTTATTTTAAAATTGAAGTCGACATCTATATAGTTAATTGCATTAGTTTTAAGTGTATGGCTGGAGGAATTTTAACATATGATTTTTATTTATGAATATACCTACCTAACCATTATCCAGATCAATGTATTCAGCTCCAGAATATTCCCCCAATTTGTGCTCCATTCCAGGGTATCTTCCTTCAAATGTAACTAATATTCTGATACCTATTTGTGGTAGATTTGTTTCAGCTATCTGAGGTTAAAATAAATTGAATCATTTGATGTGGGAAACAAAGACAGACAAAAAAAATTATTAAATTTCCTCACTACCTACAGCCCATTGACAAGTCCTTGAAACAGGCAGAGTGGCATTCCTCTAGGGACTGAACTGCCTCTATGTTAATACTTTGCTAAGGGCAAAAGGAAATCCTCCCCTGAACTAAACCCCTGCCACCCCCCCCCCCCCCCCCCGCCCCAGGATCCTGTAAGTCTAAACATATAAAAATTCCTTTGGAAACTTCCTTTATCTCCAAGTCCCCAAGTTACATGTCAGCAATCATCCCCCAAGCATTATGGCCCACTGATATACATCCGAAGAGTCTCATGACTAAGGTTTTATTAGATGGTAAAAAAATAACCTTTTCCCAAAAATAGCTAGCCCTTTCAAGGTCCTGGAAACTTTGCTTCCAAAATCCCTTAAACACTTACGCTATCCCTAACCCCCTCCCAACTTGAAAGTATATGATGGGCCACTCCTCATGACCCCCATGAGGCTCTTTCTGCCCACGGATCCTGCCCCCATGCTTTAATAAAATCACCTTTTTGCACAAAAGGTATTTTAAGAATTCTTTCTTGACTGTTGGTTTTGAACCCCAAAGTTGTCTTTCCTACATCATTATTTAGTATGTATGTTCTTATAATCAAAATTATGTATGTGAAATCCATTTGTGCTATTGTAGTTATCACTAATTTGTTTCTTTTTATTCCTGTATAGTATTCCTCTATGTATGCACATATAGAATCTAAATATCCATTCAATGGTTTTTTTGTCATTTACTTTTTTCAAATACTGGAGTATTATAAATAAAGATGCTATATGCAAGTTATATGGTATACCTATGCATTTTTAGGATTTTCTAAGTGTAGAGGTCTAGCATAAGTTGTAGGTTTAACCTTCATAAATACTACCTAAAAGATTGCCAAAGTAGCTGTACTAACATACACTCCCACCAACAGTGTATGGAGTTTTTTCTTGCTCCATTTCTGTTCTAATTTTGGGTTAATTGAAGTCACTATTTTATGTTTTTAATTTTGATTTCTTTGAAAATAAATAATGTAAAATAAATAAATAAATAAATAAATAAATAAATAAATAAATAATGTGAAACTTCTCATATGCTTATTGACCATTACAGTAACCTCTTTTATAAAGTGTTTGGTCAAAGTTTTGACTGTTTGTAATTGAGTTATTTATCTTTTTATTATTGTTTAACAAGAGTTCTTTATATATTCTGGATAAGTCCTTTGTCAATTGTGTTTGTTGTGAATGTTTTCTTCTAGTATGTCTTACTTGTTCATTCTTTTGATAATTTTTCATGAACAGATGTTCTTAATTTAATGTTATACAGTTAGCAATTTTTTTATTGTTACTTAAATTTTTTTCCCAGTGTTCCAAGATTCATTCCCCATTTCTCACACCCAGTGCTCTATGCAATAGGTGCCCTCAGTACCCACCACCAGGCTCTCCCATCCCCCGACCCCTCCCTCCAAGTCCCTCAGTTTGTTTCTGTTTCCAAAGTCTCCGTTGTTTCGTTTCTCTCCCTGGATTACCCTACTTCCCATTTACTTTCCTTCTCCTACTATCCTCTACATTACCCCTTATGCACCGCAATTAAGTGAAACCATGTGATACCTGACTTTCTCTGCTTGGCTTATTTCACTCAGCATAATCTCTCCCAATGCAGTCCATGTTGCTACAAAAGTTGGATATTTGTCTTTTCTGATGGAGGCATAGTATTCCATTGTATATATATACCACATATTCTTTATCCATTCATCTGTTGATGGGCACCTTGGTTCTTTCCACAGATTGGCGATTGTGGCCATTGCTGCGATGAACATTGGGGTACATATGACCCTTCTTTTCACTACATCTGTGTCTTTGGGGTAAATGCCCAGTAGTGCAATTGCAGGGTGATAGGGTAGCTCTAGTTTTAATTTTTTAAGGAATCTCCACACTGTTTTCCAAAGCGGCTATACCAGCTTTCATTCCCACCAACAGTGTAAGAGAGTTACTTTTTCTCTGCAGCCTCTCCAACACTTGTTGTTTCCTGTCTTGTTAATTTTGGCCATTCTGACTGGTGTAAGGTGGTATCTCAGTGTGGTTTTGATTTGAATTTCCCTGATAGCTAGTGACGCTGAACATTTTTTCATGTGTCTGTTAGCCGTTTGTATATCTTCTACGGAGAAGTGCCTCTTCAAGTCTCTTGCCCGTTTTTTGATGTGTTCATCTTCTTCTCGGATGTTGAGTTTATAGATCTTGGATACCAGCCCTTTGTCTGTAGTGTCATTTGCAAATATCTTCTCCCATTCTGTGGGTTGCCTCTTTGTTTTGTTGATTGTTTCCTTGCTGTACAGAAGCTTTTTATTTTGATGAAGTCCCAGAAGTTCATTTTCGCTTTTGTCTCCTTTGCCTTTGGAGACGTGTCTTGAAAGAAGTTGCTGTGGCCGATGTCAAAGAGGTTACTGCCTATGTTCTTTTCCAAGATTTTGATGGATTCCTGCCTTACTTTGAGGTCTTTCATCCATTTTGAGTTTACTTTTGTATGTGGTGTAAGAGAATGGTCTAGTTTCATTCTTCTATACATAGCTATCCAATTTTCCCAGCACCATTTATTGAAGAGACTGTCTTTTTTCCACTAGATATTTTTTCCTGCTTTGTCAAAGATGATTTGCTCATAGATTTGTGGGTCCATATCTAGACTCTCTACTCTGTTCCATTGGTCTATTTCTCTGTTTTTGTGCCATTACCACGCTGTCTTGGTAATCACAGCTTTGTAATAAAGCCTGAAGTCAGGTAACGAAATGCCCCCAGCTTTGCTTTTCTTCTTCAGCAATTCCTTAGCGATTTGGGGTCTTTTTTGGTTCCATATAAATTTTAGGATTGTTTGTTCCAATGCTCTGAAGAATGTTGGTGGAATTTTGATCGGAATGGCATTGAAAGTATAGATTGCTCTGGGCAGTATAGACATTTTGACAATGTTTATTTCCGATCCATGAGCATGGAATGCTCTTCCATCTTTTTGTGTCTTCTTCAATTTCTTTCATGAGTGTTCTGTAGTTCCTCGAGTACAGATCCTTGACTTCTTTGGTTAGGTTTATTCCTAAGTATCTTATAGTTTTTGGTGCTATAGTAAACGGAATAGATTCTCTGATCCCTTTCTGTATTTTCATTGTTAGTGTATAAGAATGCAACTGATTTCTGTGCATTGATTTTGTATTCTGCCACATTACCGAATTGTTGTATGAGTTCTAGTAGTTTGGGGGTAGAGTCTTTTGGGTTTTCCACATAGAGTATCATGTCATCTGCAAAGAGAGAGAGTTTAACTTCCTCTTTGCCAATACAGTTAGGAATTTTTAGTGAATTTCTTTTGTGTGTTCTGCTTAAGAAATCACTCAATTGTTTAAGTGTCTGGCTCCTGATCTCAGTTCAGGTCTTAATCTCTGAGCACTGAGTTCAAGTCCTACACAGCGCTCAAATGGAGCCACTAAGAAAGAGAGAAAGTGAGAAAAGAAAAGAAAGAAAGGGGAAGGGAAGGAAAGGAAAAAAAAAAAAAGAGAGAGGGAGGGAGAAAAGAGTGAGGGAAGGAGCGAGGGAAGGAAGGAAGGAAATTTTGCCTACTCTATGTTCATGGGGATATACTACTATTTTTCCTTTGTAAGTGTTATTGTTTTACCTTTCTCATTTGCATCAATAGTTGGAATTGAATTTCTTCTTTATTATGATAAACATAAGGTAGAAATATATATTTTCTTTTTTGTATTTAATTTTCTAGTACCATTTATGGAAAATGCTACTCATTCTCCACTGACTGGCAATGGCATACTGATTTATGTTGAAATGCCCCAGATTCCGAGACCCCCCAAAGACGACCACCAGAGTCCAGAGCCAAAGCCAAAGGGCAAGGGTCGTGTATTGCGAGTTTGAACCCGGACCTCTGCGTACTCGATACCGGTGACGCTAAGAGGCCCAGTGCAGCAGATTTTACAGCATTTTATAGAAAGGCACAAACAAATTCGGAACTTTTCACAGTACTTGGACTCTTATTGGCTAACATTCAAATTTGGACACCAGCATGATCTGGTTGGTTCGCGCACTTATTAACCGAAACCACAGAGGGACACTTTCTCTTGCAACACTCAGCATGAAAAGAGGAAGGGTGAGTCTTTCAAAGTAGCCACATTCCTGGGGTCAACTGGTCGGGTAGGGGGCTCCAGGTGTGGTTACCTAGCCACATTCCCGGAGTCATTAACCACATTCCTGGAGCCTAATGGCCATATTCCTGGAGCCTAATGACCATTATCTCTCATTCCCAGAGGGCACGGAGAGAGAGACCTTGAGATTTCAGGGTGGCCATAGGAGGGCTGCTAGTGGTTTTTTCCACTTTTTAGGGTCTAGCAAGTGAGTGTACAGAATCCAGGTGGCTATTAGAGATATAAGGCATAACGGTCCTAATTTTATTTTTCATGCTTCTCAATGTGAATTTGTTTCTGGATTTCCTATTCTAGTTATTGGTTTACTTGAATATACTCATTTCAATATCACACTGTATTAATTACAGTAGCTTTGTAGTGAACTTTGTAATCTTTTACAGTTCTATAAAATTTCATTTCAGATTTTTTTTTTCTTTTTATTCAAAGTCCCTTGGATTTTGCTTGAGAAGGTTAGACAAAGTCCAACTCATATTTTAATTAGTCTGTAAATCTTTATTAGGGTAAGCAAGAAGTTTTTACTTTATTCCAATATAACTTTACTGTACTTTCATTAGGAGGAATTTTTTTTTCTTAGCAAAACTAGAGAAAGGTCCAGTGAATGCAATTTTTAGGGGCACCTGAGTGGGTCAGTGGTTAAGCATGTGCCTTTGGCTCAGGTAATGATCCCTGAGTTCTGGGACTGAGCCCCGCAATGGGCTCCCTGCTCAACAGGAAGCCTGCTTCTCCCTCTCTTACTCCATCTGCTGTGTTTCTCTCTGTCAAATAAATTTAAAAAGAGAAAAAAATGCAATTTTTATTATGAACAATTATGGATTTTGTAATGTGTCAAAAATATTCAGAATATCTAGACTCATCAAATGATATGTAAGAATAGGAAATTCACAATATATCACCTTCATATTTAAGCATATGTCATTGAGCTAAAATAAAATTCTAAATAATTATCTCAAAATATATAGTTCAGCAGTTGAATGTTTTAGAAAAATATTGTGAAGTAGATTGCAATTATTTTTCTTTTAATACAATTTGAAAAGTTCTTTTATGTAGCTTTTAAGCTTCAGAAAAATATTTTTAAAGTTCTCAAAATTCTTCCATATCTTTAGCAGAAGCAGGAAGGAAATGAGTTGTTAGCTAGATAAGGTTGTATGGTTTAAGAAGGTCTTGTTCTTGTTGTTCGTTGAATAACAGACTTGCTAATGTTTAAATGCAAACACTTGAAAGGGAAAACCTGGATTATAAAGGAAAGAGAAATAAGGAGCAATGGTATGAGCTGAGGTTCCTGAGAAGTTAGAGGGTCCTAAATAGAAGCACAAATAGAAGGATTGGGCTTAGATAGGATGAGGGACAACTCTTGAAGGGGAAAGGACAGAAGAAAGAATAAATGTAGATATATAATTTGCAAGATAAGTGGGAAGAAGTTGAATCCTTTTCTTCTGTGAAATAACAAGGGAGACCATTTGCTGACAAGGAGGGAGACAGAGGATAGAATGTAAAAAGGAGAAGTTTGAAATAATTTATGGACTAAGAAAGCATTGTGACAAGAGAAATTTAGCAGGATAGTTGTGAGAGAGATTGAAAATTAATGTTAGTTTTATCATAAATTTTCTTTTTATAGAATTCTCTCTAGAAGCAGTGTACAAATTGTCATGTTGTAGGTATCACCATTTTTTTTTTGCAAAAAAACTATTGTATTTTTAAAAATCTTTTCAAAATATGCTGTCTCACAGACATTTTTTTTCAATTCCAGTCTAGGTATACTTGTGTATATAAATATATACTGGTATATATATAGGTATGTATATAGGCATATATATAGAAACATCCTTTGGTACAGAATGTTATTATGTTTAGAAATTTTTAAAAAGAGTTTATTTATTTATGACAGAGAGAGATAGTGAGAGAGGGAACACAAGTAACAGGGAGCTGGAGAGGGAGAAGCAGGGAGCCCAATGCAGGGCTCAATCCCAGGAAGCTGGGATAATACCCTGAGACAAAGGCAGATGCTTAACTACTAAGTCACCCAGGTGCCCCTATGCTTAGAAATTTTAAGAAAAATCTTTGTTTTAATTTCCTTAGATTATGAAAACTCTTATTCTGAAGAAAGAAAATAATTGTTTACTGCTACCTGTGTGATTGATCACCAGCTACTTAAAAGTAATTATGAAGTCAATTCAGGTTGTGATGGTCAATTATATATATATATAATTGACCTCTGAACAACATGACTTTGAACTGTGCAGATTTAGTTATATATTGTTTAAATAAACACAGTATAATACTATTAATGTATTTTCTCTTCCTTATGATTTTCTTAATAATATGTTGTTTTCTCTAGGTTACTTTATTGTAAGAATACAGTATAAAATACATATAACATACAAGATGTCTGTTAACCAACTGTTTATACTGTTAGTAAGGCTTCCAGTCAACAATGGGCTGTTTGTAGTTAAGTTTTTAAAAAATCAAAGTTTGGGGTGCCTGATGACTCAGTTGGTTGAGTGTCTGACTCTTGATTTTATCTCAGTGTCTTGAGATCTAGCCCTACATTGGGGTCCAAGGTCAGAGGGGAGTCTGCTTGAGATTCTCTCCTTTTCCCTCTATCCCTCTGCCACTCGCATTCTCTCTCTCTCACTCCCTAAAATAAAATAAATAAATCTTTAAAGAGTCATAGTTTACACACATATTTTTGACTGTTCAGGGGAATCAACAGTATTCAAGGGTCAATCATGTATATATATATATATATATATATATATATATATATATATACACATATACATATATCCTGTTATCAGCCTATATATATCCTATTATATAACCCTTAAATGAGTTTTTCTGCTGTCTTCTGTTCTTTATGTTCCTTTTCATTGTCAGATTTAGAACTATTAGTACCTTAAGTTTGCATAAGACTTCAGAGTTTGCCAAGTATTTTCTTCTCTCTTACCTAAGTTCATGAAACTTTTACTTGCATACCCAGGCCATAAAGGTAATTCTTCTGTTTCCAGTTCTAGTACCATTTTCTCTATACCACAGAGGAAACAGTAATGCACTTTTAGTCAGACTGACTTAATGGTTCTGGGAGACTTGACTTGTATTTATTTCTGCATATATTGTTATTTGAACATGAAGATAAAGATACAGGATTTTTTCTACATTTATGTCCATAAATATTTTGTGTAAACTCAATATTAGTTGGATAATTAAATCCAGTGGACACATGCTTTAAAAAAATCCTTTAATAATTTATTTCTTATTTTTTTGGCAAAAAAAAGAATATAATTTATATATGATCTTACCCTAATTCATTTGTTTTGGAAATATAGATATTTTTATTCCATTTTTTTCTAGAGTGAGACATAATTGAAATTATAAGAAGAAATGTTAAACATACAGTGTTAAATAACCAGGGAATTACACATCCATCTTTCAAATCTATGTATATTTTAGGGAACAATTTCAAGCTTTGAAGACACAGTTCAGAGTTTAACATTTTATATAAATCAACAATGGCTGAGATCCAAAAGTAAACAGCACCACTAATAAAAAAATGCCATTTCTATTTCCTTATGGCCTCCGTTAAATGTTTTGTTTGTTTTTGCTACACTCTGACAGTACTTACAGTGACAAGTGAAAGATCTCTTTGAAAATCTCCTCAAAATCTGAAAAATGAAGACAAGATCATTTTAAACTTAGATTCATGTAAAGAATGCAAACAGATATCTCTACAAAGATTAGAGGCACATTAAAAGATGCTCAATTTCATTATTCATTAGGAAATGTAAATCAAGACCAGAGTGGGATATAATCGTACACCCACTAGAATTTCTGCTAAAAATAGATAATAACAAGTGTTGGCAGGGATTGGTGATATTTGGACCTTTATACATTGTTGATGGAACATAAAAGTGTGCAGATACTTGGACAAACAGTTTAGCAATTCCTCAAAGTATTGCACATGGTGTTACTATATAACCTGGCAATTTCATTCCTAGGTATCCAAACAAATGAAAATATGTCCACACAAAAACCTGTAGATGAATTCTTAGAGCAACCTTAATTGTAACACCAAAGAGTAGAAACAACCCAAGTTTCTATCCAGTGCTGAATGGATAAACAAAGTATGGTACAATCGACAAAATAAAATATTATTCAGCAGTAAATAGTAATGAAGTTCTGACCCATGCTACAGCATGGATCAAACTTGAGAGCATTACGCTAAATGAAAAACATCAATCAGTCACAAAAGATCACAAAATGATTATCTTAATATGAAATGTCCAGAATAGGCAAATACGTAGAGATAGAAAATAGATTAGTGGTTTCCTATTAGTGGTTGCCTATGTCAAAGGAAAATTATACCAGATAGGTTAAACATCCAAGAAAGATTTTATTTAAGACTACTGCAATAAGGCAGGGAGAAACAGTTCCCCTTCTTAGAGTGCATTTGGGAGAGGTGGCATGGCCTCTCTGGGGACAAAAGTCCTGGCAGGCACCATTGAGCTGCTCCTTCGCTAGCATAGGAATAGAGACACCTGCTGAGGGCAGCAAGCCTTAGCTTTTTGATGTGCTTTAACATAAACTCCAAAGCACTGTGTGGTTGTGTGACTGCTTTTCTGGGACAAACCAACACCTGCTACACCATGATGAGATCCTCCCTTAGAGGATGGGACTAAGTTCACACCTTACAGATCCCTAAAATTTCGAGTTTTAAAACCCAACTGCATCTGGGATAAAACACAGGAGTACTGTGCCACCTGGCCAGTAGACAGATCAGACACAGGGTGAAAGCAAAGATCTTATAGAGGCCAGCCAGAGACACAAGAGGGGGAGATTGCTCTTCTGTGAGGGCTTACTGAAGAGTAGCAGGCAGGAACTCCCTGTTGAGGTGATGAGAGAGTGAGCTTATGCCATTTCCCCCTGAATACCAACAAGGTCAGACTTCAGTGAGCAACACAGCATCCCCTAGTGGAGGCTGGAGCTGCTTACACCAAGTTCTACTTACACCAAGTTCTACTTGCCTGTACCTACACAGATGCATCTCCACTAGGGCAAGGCCACCTAAGACTCAGTGCAGTAGGCCCTTCTCCAGAATATCAACACAGACCCCTCACACAGACCACATCTACTGATCATAGAGTACTGCAAAGCTTCAGCTCCAGGGAAAATATGATCTAGATTCTTCTAACAGGTAGACCCAAACACACCTAGTTTGAACTTGCCACACAGTGAACAAAGTCCAAACAACCCCCACTTTAGGCAAGGAGAAATTCTGCATAGGACTGACCTTAGGGAAGGAGCAGCAAAAACCCAAGAGCAGAGTATACACTCTGAATCATCTCCTGAAGCTCCAGGACCAAGACAGTATAGGACCTCTTCTTAGTATAGCCATTGCTATCAGGAGCAGGAATAAAACAGCCTTTTCTAACAATTGCACAAAAAAACAGTGACCTAGACAAAATGACAAGACAGAAGAATTCACCCAAAAAAAGAACATGAAGAATTAATGGCCAGGGATTTAATCAATATATATATATATATATATAATTAAGATGCCTGAACCCAATTTAAAATAAAAAGTCATAAAGATACTAGCTGATCTTGAGAAAAGCATAGAATATATTAGATAATTTATTATGACAGAGATTAAATAACTAAAATCTAGTCAGGCCAAAATAATAAAGGCATAACCAAGATGAAAAATCTACTGGATGAAATGATAAGAGGGATGGATGAAGCAGAAGAAAGAATAAGTGATATAGAAGATAAAATTAGGGAAAATAATTAAGCTGAAAAGAAGAGGAAAAGAAAAGTATTAAATCATGAATGTAGGGAACTCACTTACTCCTTAAAGTGTAATAACATTTGTGTTATAGGAGTCTCAAAAGAAGAGGGAAAAAAGGTGATAGAAGGTTTAGTTGAGCAAATTATAGCTGAAAATTTCCCTAACCTGGACAAGGAAACAGACATTGAAATCCAGGAAGCACAGAGAACTCCCATTAAATTTGGCAAAAGCTGGCCATCACCAAGAAATATCATAGTGAAATCCACACAAGACACAGACAAAGAAAGAATCCTGAAAGCAGCAAAGGAAGAGAAGTCCTTAACCTACAAGGGAAGACAAATCAGGTTCACAGCAGATCTGTCCACAGAAATATTGAATGCCGAAGAGAGTGGCAGAATATATTCTTGCTGAATGGGAAAAATGTGCAGCCAAGAATACTTTATCCGGCATTGCTGTCATTCAGAATAGAAGAGAAAAATGTTTCCCAGACAGATACGAAAGGACTTCATGACCACTATGCCAGCTTTGCAAAAAATATTAAAGGGCACTCCTTGAGGAGGTAAATAAAATACCAAAAGCAACAAAGACTACAAAAGAACAGAGAACATCACTGGAAACACCAACTTTACAAATAACGCAATGGTACTGAATTCATAGCTATCAATAATCACTCTGAATGAAAATGTAGTACATGATCCAACCAAAAAATATAGGATGTCAAAATGGATTAAAACTAAAAACAAACAAACAGAAAAACCACAAGACCCATCTGTATGCTGCCTTGAAGATACTCATTTTAGACCTAAAGACACCTGCAGATTGAAAGTGAGGGATGGAGACCATTTATCATGTTAAGAGACATCAAAAGAGAGCCAGAATAGCTATACTTATATCAGACAGACTGGATTTTAAACCAAAGATAGTAACAAGGGTTAAGAAGGGCACTATAACATAATTAAGAGGTCCATTCATCAAGAAGATCTAACAATTGTAAATATTTATGTCCCCAAATTTGGAGCACCCAAATATATAAATCAATTAATAACAAACATAAAGAAATTCATTGATAATAATACAATAATAGTAGGGGACTTAAACACCTACCTCACTTACAGATCATCAAAGCAGAAAATCAAGGAAACAATGGCTTTGAATGATTGACTGGACCAGAGACTTAACAGATATATTCAAAACATTTCATCCTAAAGCAGCAGAACACACATTCTTTTTTTTTTTTTTTAAGATTTTATTTATTTACTTGACAGAGAGAAACACAGCAAGAGAGGGAACACAAGCAGAGGGACTGAAAGAGGGAAACTTCCTCCTGAGCAGGGCTCGATCCCAGGTCTCCAGGATCACGACCTGAGCCGAAAGCAGTCACTTAACCTCCTGAGCCACCCAGGCTCCCCAGAATACACATTCTTTTTGAGTGTACATGGAATATTCTCTAGAATGGATCGCATACTGGGCCACAAATCAGTCCTCAACAAGTACAAAAAGATTAAGATTATACCATACATATATGCACACCGCAACACTGTGAAAGTTGAGCAACAACCACAAGAAAAAATTTGGAAAGACCACACATACATGCAGGTTAAAGAACATCCTATTAAAAAATGAATGGGTTAACTAGGAAATTAAAGAAGAAATTTAAAAAATACATGGAAGCAAATGAAGATGAGCACATGGCACTCCAAAACCTGTGGGATGCAGCAAAGGCAATCCTAAGAGGGATGCATATTGCAATACAGGCCTACCTTAAGAAGCAAGAAAAGTCTCATACACACAACCTAACTTTATGCCTAAAGGAGCTAGAAAAAGAACAGCAAATAAGCTTAACACTAGGAGAAGAAGGGAAATAATAAAGATAGAGTATAAATAAACAATATAGAAACAAAACAAAACAAAACCCAGTAAAACAGATCAACAAAACTAAGTGCTGGTTCTTTGAAAGAATTAATAAAATTGACAAACTAGCCAGACTTATCAAAAGGAGAAAGGAACCAAATCAATAAAATCACAAATGAAAGAGGAGAGATCACAACCAACACCATGTAAATGCAATTATAAAAGAATATTATGAAAAATTATATGCCAACAAACTGGGCAATCAGAAAGAAATGGACAAATTCTTGGAAACATACAAAGTGTCAAAATCGAAACAGGAAGAAATAGAAAATTTGAACAGACCCATAACCAGCAAAGAAATTGAATCAGTAATCAAAGTCCAGAGCCATATGGCTTCCCAGGGGAATTCTGTTAATACCTAACCTTCTCAAACTGTTCCAAAAAATAGAAAGGGAAAGAAAACTTCCAAAGACCAACATTACCTTGATTCCAAAATCAGTCAAAGACCTCACTAAAAAAGAGAATTGTAGGCCAATATCCCTGATGAACATGGACACAAAAATTCTCAACAAGCTACTAGCAAATCAAATCCAACAGTACAGTAAAAGAATTATTCACCATGATCAAATGGGATTTATTCCTAGGTTGCAGGGGTGGTTTAATATTCACAAATCAATCAATGCGATACAGTACACTAATAAAAGAAACGATAAGAACCATATGATTCTCTTAAGAGAGCAGAAAAAGCATTTGATAAAATACAGAATCCATTCCTTATAAAAACCCCTCAACAAAGTGGATATAGGTGGAACATACCTCAACCTCATGAGGCCATATATGAATGAACCACAGCTAGTATCATCCTCATGGGGAAAAACTGAGAGCTTTTCCGCTACAATCAGGAAAAAGATGAGGATGTCTGTTACTATTTAACATCATACTGGAAGTCTTACCCTCAGGAATCAGACAACAAAAAGAAATAAAGGCATCCCAATCAACACGAAGTCAAACTTTCAATATTTGCAGATGACATGATATTCTATGCAGAAAACCCAAAAGACTCCATCAAAAAATTACTAGAACTGATACATGAATTCAAAAAAGTTGCAAGATATAAAATCGATGTACAGAAATCTGTAACATTTCTACACACCAATAATGAAGCAGCAGAAAAACAAAGAGGAATTGATCCCATTTGCAATTGCACCAAAAACAGTAAGATACCTAGAAATAAAACTAACCAAGAAGTCAAAGATCTGTACTCTGAAAACACTATGGAACACTTATGAAAGAAATTGAAGCGGACACAAAGAAATGGAAACATATTCCATACTCATGGATTGGAAAAGCGAACACTTCTAAAATTTCTATATTATCCAGAGAAATCTACACATTTAATGCAATCCCTATTGCATTTTTCACAGAGCATGAACAAATAATGCTAAAATTTGTGTGGAACACAAAAGACCCTGAAAGCCAAAGCAATCCTGAAAAAGAACAGCAAAGCTAAGCTGGAGGTGGCATAATTCTGGACTTGAAGCTATATTAAAGCTGTGGTCATCAAGATAGTGTGATACTGGCACAAAAACAGACACATAGATCAATGGAACAGAAATGGACCCACAACTATATGCTTTGACAAAGCAGCAAAGAATATTGATGGAAAAAAGACAGTCTTTTCAACTAATTATGCTGGGAAAACTGGGCGGCAGCATGCAGAAGAATGAAACTGGAGTGTTTTCTTACACCATTCACAGAATAAATTCAAGATGGATGAAAGACCTAAATGTGAGACAGGAAACCATCGAAATCCTAGAGGAGAACACAGACAGCAACCTCTTTGACATCAATCATGGCAAATTCTTACTAGACATGCCTCCACAATCAAGGGGGAAAAAGGAAAAATGAACTATTAGGACTTCATCAAAACATGAAACTTCTACATAGCGAAGGAAACAATCAACAGAACTAAAAAGCAGCTTATGAAATGGGAGAAGATATTTGCAAACAACATATGTATTAAAGGTTAGTATCCAAAATCTATAAAGAACTTATCAAACTCCACACCGAAAGAACAAATAATCCAGTTAAGAAACGGGCAGAAGATATGAATAGACACTTTTCCAAAGAAGACTTCCAGATGGCTAAAAAACAAATTAAAAGATGCTCAACATCACTCATCATCGGGGAATACAAATCAAAACCATGATGAGATACCACCTCACACCTGTCAGAATGGCTAAAATTAAGAACAAAAGAAGCAACAGGTGTTGTCAAGGATGTGGCAAAAGGGGAACCGTCTTGCACTTTGGGAATGCAAACTGGTGTAGCCACTCTGGAGAACAGTATGGAGGTGCCTCAGAAAGTTAAAAATAGAACTGTGTATGACCCAGCAATTGCACTACTACACATTTACCCCAAAGATACAAAAATGAAAATTTGAAGTACATGTACCCCGATGTTTATACTAACATTATCAACAATAGCCAAACTATGGAAAGGGTCTGCATGTCTATTGACTGAAGAATGGATAAAGAAGAAGTGGTATAAATATCCAATGGAATTTTACTGAGCATTCAAAAGGAATGAAATCTGGCCATTTATAAAGGTGTGACAGTAGGGGTGCCTGGGTGGCTCAGTTGGTTAAGCAACTGCCTTCGGCTCAGGTCATGATCCTGGAGACCTGGGATCGAGCCCCACATCGGGCTTTCTGCTCGGCGGGAAGCCTGCTTCTCCCCCTCTCAGTCCCTCTGCTCGTGTTCCCTCTCTGGCTGTGTTTCTCTCTGTCAAATAAATAAATAAAAATCTTAAAAAAAAAAAAAAAAAAGATGTGACAGTAGCCAGAGTATATCATGCTAAGCAAAGTAAGTCATTCAGAGAAAGAGAAATAGCATATGATTTCACTTGTATGGAATTTAGGGAACAAAACAGATGAACATATGGGAAGGACAAAAAGAGAGAGAGAAGGAGAAGCAAACCATAAGAAACTTAATGATAAAGAATAAACTGAGGGTTGATGGAGGGAGGTGAGTAGAGGATGGGCTAGATGGGTGATGAGTATTAAGAAGGGCACTTGTATATTTTATTTTTTAAAGATTTTTATTTACTTATTTGACAAAGAGGGAGGGAGAGGGCGAGGGAACACAAGCAGAGGGAGTGGTAGGAGGGAGAAGCAGGCTTCCTGCTGAGCAGGGAGCCCAATACAGGACTCCATCCCAGGACCCTGGGATCATGACCTGAGCTGAGGCAGATGCTTAATGACTGAGCCATCCAGGTGCCCCAGGAGGGCACTTGTGATAATGAGCACTGGGTGTTGTATGTAAGTAATGAATCACTAAATTCTACTCCTGAAACCAGTATTACGTTATATGTTAACTACCTAGAATTTAAATAAAAATGTGAAAAGAAAGAAAGGAAAAAGACTACTGCAACAGAGAAAGATTAAACTTCACTTCTCTGAAACAAAAGATGGGAGGATTAAGTACTCATGTGAGCTAAAGGAAAACTCCTTGAGGATATTAGGGTGAGGTAGTTCAGTGTGACTAGGCCATGTAAGTTTGCTAATGTAGTTGGATTCCTACTCTCCCACAGAGACTGGAATATAGTCACTCTCTCTTTTGATGATTATATTTTAAAAAGATGACTCCCAGATCCTTGTGAAAATCATTCTTATGTTATAAAACTATTAAGAGGCTGGGAGAAGATTTATCTATTTCCCCAAAGAGCAGAGAGAGAACGTGCAATTACAAGTTTCTAAGGTAAATGCTGTATGGAAAAGGAAGTAAAGGGTCTATGTCAGGAAAAAAATAAATAAAGCTTAGTCAAGCTGAAGGGAAAGTCATCTCATTCACGTATGATTAGGAGAGGGGTTGGACAAGAACAAGAGAGACTGCTAATGGGTACAAGCTTTCTTTTGGAGTGAGGAAATGTTCTGGAGTTGATTGTGGTTAACTTTTGGGCACCTCTGTGGATATATTAAAAACAATTGAACCATACACTTTAAAATTCATAATTCAGTTAATTATTTCTCTTTAAACTTCATTATGAAAATAGGTGCTTGTACAATTAATAGGTATATAGCCCTATCTATCATTACTTCTTTACCAAATTGCTATAAGAATTAAAAGCATGCAATTGCGATCAGTTGTTAATTTTGTCTCTAAGATACCTGTGTTTGCTTCTTAACAAATTTCACAGAGTTCTCATTACCTGACTCCAGATGCAATATACTGTTTGTGGAGCACCTTTTTCTCTTCTTTTATACTATCTGAGTGGTCAGCCAGAACAGTCTACCTGTCAACATTGTTGCTTCATGATCATTTTATCTATCTGAAGAGCAAGCTAAGACACATATGCCAAGCGACATAATATGCACTCAGCCAAATTTTATATCATGTACCAAGAGTTGAGTCCAAAATCCTTTTGTGACCTTCAGTTCTAATTTATTCAACACATACGTATAAGGACTTTGAGAAACTGTCTTGCATTTTTAACAAGTATCTTTGATTAAAGGTCAGGTGTGAGCAATGGGCTTTGTTTTTCCTTTGCCTGAGAAAAAGGTTACATTTGAGAAGTCAGCATCATTTGACATATTTCACCTCCTGGAAATACTGTCTCTTGCATATTTCCATAATACCACATTTTGCTGGTTTCCTCCTACTGCACCAACTATTCCTCCTCACCTTTGGTGAACTTCTGTTTTTCAAACTTCTGAATGTTGGACTACTCAGATTCTATGTTCTTCCCACATCTTTCCTTTATTTGTATCCTTCCCCTATGTGTACTTTATAGGCATACAACTTCTTTTTGCTAATTAATGGCAAAATTTATGTAACAAGAAAAAGAAATCAGCATTACTTTCACTCAGATAGAGACCAAATAAGAATGAATTTCTTTAACTATGAATTTCACTTCTTACTAAAACGGGTGCTTTAAAGCAGATTTTTCATGGAACTAGGGGAATGCTATTAAAGTGATGTGACTTGGATATTATTTTTGCTTTCATAGCATTACAAAATGACTGCTTCCTTATTTAAATGCAAGAAATTTTTCTAGTAAATATGTAAGAGTATAGCCAGCTCCTTTGACTCTTTTTTTTAAAGCAGCAATATGGTATAAAAAAACAGATATAAACTCATTCATTTAGTAAATACTGGTTAAACATATCTTATATGACAGGTTCTATTTCACAAATTAGAGATAGAGTAGTGAACAAAATTGAAAAAAAAATTTCTGCAACTATGGATTCTCTGTGAAGAGAGACAAAAAAGAAAGCAAATAAATGCATAGTATACTATAAAGTAATAATGGTTGATCCATATGTTTTCCTTTAGTAAAACAATAGGCAAATTTAGAATATAATGTTTCTTTTTTTTTTTGGTTACTGTTAAATGTTATTGTGTTGAAACTAGCATCTGTTTACGCCACCACCTTTTCCTACTTTGCTTACTGACATAGGAGGCTGAGCTGGATAGAGTAGGGGTTCCCTTTCCCCCCCATAGCTTTCAGTTAGGATCAGGAGTTTGGGAACTGGCAGGAGATCAGGAAAAGGTAGGAAAATAAGGTTGCGAAATTTTTTACCCTGACCTCTTTTCTGAAGTATTTTGAACTGCTTGTTTTTGTCAATCAGAGGTCCCAGTTCTTCTCAAGGTGATCATTTAAATATGCTTATTAGCTTCCAAGTTCTCTCTCTCTCTCTCTTTTTTTTTAAAGATTTTATTTATTTATTTGACAGAGAGAGAGATCACAAGGCAGAGAGAGAGGAGGAAGCAGGCTCCCTGCTGAGCAAAGAGCCAGATGTGGGCCTCCATCCCAGGACCCTGAGATCATGACCTGAGCCCAAGGCAGAGGCTTTAACCTACTGAGCCACCCAGGTCCCAGCTTCCAAGTTCTCTTAACTGTACTTCTTTTTTTCTCTCTTCTGGCATAAAGGTGATAATACTAGCCCCAGGATATTGCACTGTCTTTTGTGGTTTTTCAGTATCCTCCCCATACTTTCCTAAATAGTCTTTGAAATGAATTCTGGGATTCTAAATGATACAGTAATTAGTTGTTTTTCAACATTTTTTCATTACCAATCCCCTAAGGAAATTTTTAGACATTATTTTCCTAATCACCTTCCACGCCCTTACGTGCTATTATAATATCTCAGATTTTTTCACACTCAAAACCCATTTTCTACCACTTGGGGGTGATAGCACCCCTGTTGAGAATACTGGAGTAACTGGTAATAGAAGTAGCCTAATGGACTTTAAGGATTGCATGGACATATCACCAAGGACTAAGATAGGACATGGCCGGGTTACAGGATGTGATATATGCCTACAACCAGCAGCTTGTATATGCTTAGAATGCATAGATCTCGGATCCAAGAGATAACAGTGAAGGTGGTCCCTCTCATTATTGCAGTTAGCAACACTTTGACAAATTTTTCTTCTCGTCACTACAACGTTTAACTTGGTGGCTGTGAGAATTCTAGTGCCCAAAGCAGGAATGTTTACCCAAAATAAATACAGTCAAGATTCCAGTGAATTGGAGGCTAAATCTACTCCTGGCCACTTTGATCTTCTCATGCCTCTTCATCAATGAGAAGAGAACTTAGTGAGGTTATTGATTCCCTTATCAAGTAGATTAGAACAATGGACAAAAAGAGATCTATTATCAAAATCCAAGAGTTTCACTATGGTGCTTCTTGTTACTTCTTTGTAATTATTAATAGCCATGACCATTGGAATGCTGTGGCAAAGCAAGGTGTCAGGTTCTGTAGGAAAGATAGTTTAGATGACCACATTAAAGAACCTTGTCCAGAAAAGCTCTAGCAGAGGGTAAGGAGAATATGAACTGTATTACAGATTAAGGCAGTTATGATCACTAACATAGGTCTTTTGACCAAAGAAGTGGAGACATAACAGCCATATTGTGATATATGCCTACAATCAGCAGCTTGTATATGCCTAGAATGCATAGTTACATTATTTAACATCTTTTCCTCCCTCATTTTTCTCCCACTTTCTTATATGAATAATGGTTGTGACTAATATTTTATGTTTCACATAGAAGTATGATTAAATGATTTTATGTGTAACTTTATGAGTCTCCTGTATTTGGAATAGATCTGTCACCCAGGTGAAAGACAGCAGTGTATGCTGAGAAACTAGAGGATGAAGTTTGGCATTTATCTTCTATTTACCCTTTTAGATTCACTCTCTACCCTGCTCTCCTTCCTGGAGAGGGCACCTGTAGTGACTATTTCAGCAGGTTCTTTTATCCTCTTCCATTTGAATTTGGCCAATGAAGAATCCTGGCAGATGATTAGAGGGATGGAAGACAGGTACATTGGGTATTTGGTGCACCAACCCTTTTCATGTGGAATTCCTTAAACAAAGGTAGTCACACTACTAAGTTTTAAAATAATCTCTTTAATTAACCCTCCTCTTTTTGTCTTAATTGAATATGTTATCTGTGTTGTCCTGGGACCTTGACTTACACTATAACTATGATTTATTTTTGTTTATATGAGCCTAATTTTAAGATTATGTATCATATTAAGATTATGTTAGTGATATTCCCCATAGCATGAGATTCAAAACTAACTGAAGAAATAATTTTGGCCAAAAAAAAAGTAATCTGAATCTTGAAAACTTTGCAATTAATTACTAGCTTAGAAAAAATATGAATATAATCTGACCTGAGAAGTGCAGCTGTAATAGAGTATAACATCATTGTACCAAAAACCAAGTTTGTTTTCAAAATCAAATGCCTATATGGTAATGTACATTCTGTCCTACGGATAGGAAAGAAACTTAAATAAATTCTTCTCTACATTTGAGTTGTTTTCTGATGATACACGTAAAAATCATGCACCTAAAGTGTCTAACTGTGTTTAGTTTAGTATGTTATTTTTTAGACTAATACTTCTGCTTATACATTTTACATCCCCAAATATAAAACTAGATTCTAATTCAAATACTTTTAAAATACAATTAAGATGATGTTCCTTTCTGATCAAATATATCACCTTCAGTGTTTTGTCCCCAGGTTATAGCGCATTGAATGACCTACTTTTAATAAATTAAAATAAATTATCAATATTTACTGAATGAATGAAGACCTAGTTAAAAAAAACTACCAAAAATATCAATAAGCATCAAAGAGTTTGTATCACAATCTTATTTAAAATCTAAGCTGAATTCAAAACAATGGGAAAATATATTAAATGTGAGATTGTTGACAATCCTTGAATTTCTTTTTTTTTTTTAAGATTTTATTTATTTATTTGACAGAGAGAAACACAGCCAGAGAGGGAACACAAGCAGGGGGAGTGAGAGAGGGAGAAGCAAGCCCCCCGCCGAGCAGGGAGCCTGATGTGGGACTCGATCCCGGGTCTCCGGAATCATGACCTGAGCTGAAGGCAGTCACCTAACCAACTGAGCCACCCAGGCGTCCCGAATTTCTTTTATATAATCTTTTATAGACATAAAATATAGAAAAATGCTGCCATTTTGAATGACAAAAATATGAAATATATTCTAGCTAACTATATTAATTAGAATGATGAATGATCCAGATGTTAAAATTAATAATCACAAATTTCTGGAATGTGGTAAGACACTGATTTTCCTCATTCTCCAGTCTAATTAGTTTTGTTTAATACTTTTTTGAGATTCAAATCTTCCAAATTTGGCCTGTGGCCCATTAAATTAAAAGGTGAATATTATGTCTTATAGTATAGGAATCAAACAGGGTTGCTGGAGGGGAGCTGGGTGGGCATTGGGTGGGCATTTGGGTGATGAACATTAAGGAGGGCACTTAAACTCTACTTCTGAAAATAATAATACACTCTGGTCAATTAATTGAATGTAAATTTAAAAATTTAAATTTAAATTTAAAAAAAGGAAATATTATTTTCCATGATACAGACTGACTTTTGTTCATGAAAATATGTCTACCTACGTCATATTTGCAAGTTTGTATGTGTGTATTAATTGAACTAGCCATTGAGCAGTTTTTATTTTAGAGTCTATAAAATTCTTATTTATATTAACAGTGTCCATGTGATGATTTGGTTATCCATAAACCAAAAAGATGAACTATTTAGAACTCAATAAAAGGAAGTTTCCAAAATTAACAAGTAAAGCAATCATCTGACAAATTTTATTAAGCTTCTCTATTTTGATTTTAATGAACATTACTAAACACCATAAAGGAACACACAAAAAAGCTCTAATCCATGTGCTGCAAAAGCTTTTACTCAAATAAGGAAGATAAAAAATAACCATCCTTCACAGTTTATTCAGGGCAGTCTGAGTTCATATCTGTGTCCCTAGCTTAATTTTTAAATGTCCCTTTTATTCTCAAGGTGGTCATCTTAGGTCAATAAATTATGTAGTTCTTATGCTAGAGGTAATGCCTAAAAGCCAATAACTAAAATATAGGGTGGCAAATAATTAGTATCAGGGAATAAGTACAAAGCAATTACTACTGGAATTCATGATTGGGTGAGTTCAGTTTTCTGTGGTGATCAGGGAAGACTTCAAAGCAGAGGTGGCAGCTATGCCAGATCTTAAAGAAAGAGAGGAAGGCAATTTATTCAAAATGTTTATATATTTAATGAGAAAAAATTTTTCATGTTAAACTTGGCATAAGATTAAAAATGTAGATCTTTTTTTTCCTGTAGCATATCTGGTTTTCTAAGGCTGCACCCACTGTTCAATGGGGAAATTTTTACATTTTACTTCTATCTGTCTCTAAACGACCTCCATTAGGATAATTTAGACAAGAGACTGATACACTATGCGGAGAAAATGCTCAGTCTTTCATATATTCAGTTTTCCATTCAGAAGAGTATGTATGTACCGTGAAGCATTTGTAATGTTTTAACATGGTTGATTTTTATAAGAATTTTAAGAGTATTGGATTTTGGGATGCCTGGGTGGCTCAGTCATTAAGTGTCTACCTTTGGCTTAGGTCATGATCCCAGAGTCCCTGTTTCGAACCCCACATTGGGCTCCCTGCTCGGCGGGAAGCCTGCTTCTCCCTCTCTCACTTCCCCTGCTGTGTTCCCTCTCTAGCTGTGTTTCTCTCTGTCAAATAAATAAATAAAATATTTTTTTTAAAGTATTGGATTTTTTCCCAAGTTTTTATTTGAATTACAGTTAGTTGACATACAGTGTTATATTAGTTTCAGTGATATAATGATTCGACAATACTATGCATTACTAAGTACAAACTTGTTGCACGTGTTGCATTGCAAGTACACTATTTAACCCATCTGCTCACCTGCCTCCCCTCTGGTAACCATCAATTTGATCTCTAAATTTAAGAGTGTATTTCTTGGTTTATCTCTTTCTCTCTTTTATTCCTTTTGCTCATTTTCTTAGTTTCTTAAATTCCATGTATGAATGAAATCATATGGTATTTGTCTTTCTCAGACTTACTTCATTTAGCATTATACTGTCTAGCTCCATCTATGTCATTGTAAATGGCAAGATTTCATTCCTTTTAATGGCTGAGTAATATTCCTCTGTGTGTGTGTGTGTGTGTGTGTGTGTGTGTGTGTGTGTGTGTCTACTACATCTTCCGATGGATACTTGGGCTGCTTCCTTATATTGAAATAGTGCTGCTATAAACATAGGGATGTATAGATGTATATATCCCTTTGACTTAGTGTTTTTATATTTTAGGAGTAAATACTTAGTAGTGCAATTGCTGGATTATAAGGTAATTCTATTTTTTACCTTTTGAGGAATCTTCATATTATTTCCAGAGTGGCTGCTCCAGTTTGCATTCCCACCAACAGTGCAAGAGATTTTCTTTTTCTCCACATCCTCACCAACACTTGTCATTTCTTGTGCTGGTGATTTTGGACAGGTATGAGGTGATATTGCATTGTAGTTTTGATTTGCATTTCCCTGATGATAACTCATGAGGAACATCTTTTCATGTGTCTGTTGGCCATCTGTGTGTTTTCTTTAGAGAAATACCTATTCGTGTCTTTGCCCTTTTTTTAATTGGGTTATTTGTTTTTTGGGTGTTGAGTTTGATAAGTTCTTTACGTATTTTGGATACTAACCCTTTATTGGATATTTGCAAATACTTTCCCTTATTCTGTAGATTGATTTTCAGTTTTGTAGATATTTCCTTTACTATACAGAAGCTTTCCTATCTTAATTAAATCCCAAAAGTTTACCTTTGCTTTTGTTTTCTTGCCCCAGGAGACATATCTGGAAAGAAGTATCTATGGCTGATGTCAAAGAAGCTAATACTGTGATGTACTCTAGGATTTTGATGGCTTCAGTTCTTCCATTTTGAATTTATTTAGGTCTTTCGGTCTTTAATCCATTTTGAATTTATTTTTGTATATGGTCTAAGAAAGTGGTCCAGTTTCATTTTTTTGCATGTAGGTGTCCAGTTTTCCCAACACAATTTGTTGAAGAGACTTTCTTTTCCCTGTTAGATATTCTTTCCTGCTTTGTGGAAGATTAATTGACCATAGAATTGTGACTGTATTTCTGGGTTTTCTCTTCTGTACCATTGATCTCTGTGTCTATTTTTTTTGCATTAGTACAGTACTGTTTTGATTACTACAGTGTTGTAATATAACTTGAAGTATGGAATTGTGATGCCTCCAGCTTAGCTTTCCTTTTTCAAGATTGTTTTGGCTATTTTGCATCTTTTGTAGTTCCAAACAAATTTTTGGATTGTTTATTCTAGTTCTGTGTAAAATGCCATTGATAGTTTGATAGAAATTGCATTAAATCTATAGATTCCTATGCATAGTATAAACATTTCAGCAATATATTTTTTTTAATGATTGAGCATAGAATGTCTTTCCAGTTCCTTGCTTTGTCTTCAATTCCTTCCATCAGTGTTTTATACTTTTTAGAATATAGGTCTTTCATTTCTTTGGTTAGGTTTACTCCTGGGTATTTTATTATTTTTGGTTTAATTGTATAAATGATTGTTTTCTTAATTTCTCTTCCTACTGCTTCATTATTGGTGCCTAGAAATGTAACAGATTTCTATACATTGATTTTGTTTTCTGAGAACTTACCAAATTTGCTTGTCTGTTCAGTCAGGTTTTTTTTTTGTTTGTTTATTTGTTTGTTTTTGTGGAGTCTTTTGGGTTTTCCATATAAAATATCTTTTCATCTGCAAATAGTGAAAGTTTTACTTCTTCCTTACCAATTTGGATCCCTTTTATTTCTTTTAATTGTCTGACTTCTGTGAGTAGGAAGCGCTATGTTGAATAAAATGGTAAGAGTGTACATCTTTGTCTTGTTCCTGACCTTAGGGGGAAAACCTCTCAGTTTTCCACCACTGAGTTTGATGTTTGCTTTGGGTTTTTCCATATATAGCATTTATTATGTCAATGTTCCCTCTAAACCTACTTTGTTGAAGGTTTTTATCATGAATGGACTTTGTACTTTGTGAAATGCTTTTTCGAAGTCTATTGGAATGATCATATGATTTTTATTCTTTCTCTTTTGGGTATGATATATCCCATTGATTGATTTGTGAATATTGAACTACCCTTGCAACCCAGGAATAAATTCCACTTGATTGTGGTGAATGATTTTTTTTAATGCATTGTTGGATTTGGTTTGCTAGTATTTTGCCAAGGATTTTTTGCATCTATATTCATCAGAGGTTTTGATATGTAGTTCTCTTTTTTAGGAGTGTCTTTATCTGATTTTGGTATCAAGGTAATGCCGGCCTCAAAATAATTTTGGAAGTTTTCCTTCCTTTCCTTTCTTTTTTGGAATGGTTTGAGAAGAATAGGTATTAACTCTTCTTTAAATGTGTGCTAGAATTCACTCGTGAAGCCATCTGGTCCTGAACTTTTGTTTGTTGGAAATGTTTTGATTGCTCATCAATTTCTTTCCTGCCAATTAGTCTGTAAAAATTTTCTGTCCTTCCTGTTTCAGTTTTGGTAGTTTATATGTTTCTAGGAATTTACTCATTTCTCTTAGATTGGTCAATTTGTTGGCATGCAGTTTTTATAATATTCTCTTATAATTGCTGCTATTTTTATGATATTGGTTATTACTTCACCTGTCTCATTTGTGATTTTATGTTTTTGAGTCCTTTCTCCTTTTTTTGATGTCTGTTTAGAAGTTTATCAGTTTAATTGATTTCTTTCAAAGAGCCAGCTCCCAGTTTCATTGATCTGTTCTATTTTTTTGTTTGTTGCTTTATCCTTTATTTCTGCTCTAATCTTTATTATTTCCTTCCTTCTGCTGGTTTTCAGTTTTATTTGTTCTTTTTCTAGCTTCTTTAGGTGTAAGGTTAGGTCGTTTATTTGAGAGTCGTCTTCCTTCTTGGGATAGTTTTGTATTGCTTGAAACTCACCTTTTAGAATCACCTTTGCTGCATCCCAAAGGTTGTGGATCATTGTGTTTTCTTTTTTATTTGTTTCCATATATATATTTTTTTAATTTCATCTCTTATTTGTAGGTTGACTCATTCATTGTTTGGGAGGTTATTCAACCTCCAAGTATTTGTGGTCTTCTCCAAATTTTTTCTTGTGGTTGACTTTTAATTTTATAATGTTGTAGTCAGAAAAGATACATGGGATGACATCAGTCTTCTTGAATTTGTTAAGGATTGTTTTGTGGGCTAGTATGTAATCTATTCTGGAAAGTGTTCTATGTGCACTTGAAAAGAAAGTGTATTCTGCTGTTTTAGGATGGTATTTTCTGAATATGTCTGTTAAATTCATCTATTCCAGCATCTCATTCAATACCATTGTTTCCTTGTTGATTTTCAGTTTAGATGATCTGTCCATGATGTCAATGGAGTGCTAAAGTCCCATACTACTATTGTATTATTATCAATCATTTTGTTTATTTTTGTTATTAACTGTTTTGTGTATTTGGGTGCTCCTATGTTGGATGTAGAAATTGTTTTATACATCTCTCCTCCCCATGTTTTGGGTATATGTTGTTATATTCTACATCCTTTTATCTTGTAATTTTTTAAAGATTTTATTTATTTATTTGACAGAGAGAAAGGTCACAAGTAAGCAGAGAGGCAGGCAGAGAGAGAGGAGGAAGCAGGCTCCCTGCCGAGCAGAGAGCCCGATGTGGGCCTTGATCCCAGGACCCTGAGATCATGACCTGAGTCGAAGGCAGAGGTTTTAACCCTCTGAGCCACCTAGGTGGACCTCTTGTAATTTCTTTGACTTGTAATTCATTTTTACTGCTTTTGTGTTTCCTACCTTTATACTGTCACTTTTGGTCTCTTTTTTCCACTCAAAGAGTCCTTTATTATTTCTTGAAGAGCTAGGGTCTTTTTTTTTTTTTTTCATTTTCTTTTCTTTTTTCTTCTTTTTTAAAATTTGAATTCAATTAGCTAACATATAGTAAGTACATCATTAGTTTTTGGTGTAGTGTTCAATGATCCATTAGTTGTGTATAACACCCAGTACTCATACATCATGTGCCCTCCTTAGTGCTCATCACCCAGTTACCCCATCCCCTCACCCATGACCCACTCCCTTTCCACAACCCTCAGTTTGTTTCTCAGAGTCAAGTGTCTGTCATTGTTTGGGTCCCTCTCTGATTTCCTCCCATTAAGTTCTCACTCCCTTCCTCTGTGATCCTCTGTGCTATTTCTTATATTCCACATATTAGTGGAATGTGATAATTGTCTCTTTCAGACTTATTCACTTAACATAATACCCTCCACTTCCATCTATGTCGATGTAAATGGTAGGTATTTATCTTTTCTGATAGCTGAGTAACATTCCATTGTATATATAAACCAAATCTTCTTTATCTTTTCATCTGATAAAAAGCTGTTTTAGTAGTCATGAACTCCTTTAGTTTTTCTTTGTCTGAGAAACTCTTTATCTCTTCTATTCTTAATGATCACCTTGTGGGATAAAGTATTCTTGGCTGCCCATTTTTCCCATTCAGCACTTGGAATATGTACGCCACTTTCTTCCAGCTTTGAAAGTTTCTGCTGAAAAATTCCCTGTTAGCCTTACTGGTGTGTGTGTGGGGGGGAAGAGTGGAGGGGTCCCCTGTATGTAACTGTTTTCTTTTGTATTGATGTTTTAATTTTTTTTTCATTAATTTATTTATTTGTCAAAGAGAGAGAGCACAAGCAGGGGGAGCAGCAGGCAGAGGGAGAAGCAGGCTCCTTACTGAGCAGGAAGCCTGAAGCAACTCAGTTCCCAGGACCTGGGATCATGACCTGAGCCAAAGGCAGATGCTTAACTGACTGACCCAATCAGGCATCCCTGTCTTGCTGTTCCATCATGCATGTTTCTCCTTTCATTTACTGAGCCCTTTATCTCTCTTATATTATTTCTTACCTTTACGTTAAGGGTCTCATTGATGTCTTATCTTCTTTTTGCAAGTCCAGTGAGTATCCTTATGATCTAACTTTAAATTCTCTATCAGGCATGTGACTTATATCTGTTTCACTTAGATCTCTGGTCATGTCCTTGTCCTGATTTTTCATTTGGGATGAATTCCTCTGTCTTCTCATTTTGTCTAAGTCTCTGTGCCTGCTTCTCTTAGAGAAGTCAGCTACATCTACTGTTTTTGAGGGTAATGACCTTATGAAAAAGAGGTCCTGTAGTGCCCTGCTCTGTAGTGTCCCCTCTTCACCAGGGTCTGGCACTTTAGGGAGTGTTTCCAAATGTGTGTTGCGTGCACTCTGCTGTTGTGTCCTGGTGTTTTATCCTTCAGACCACTTGCCTGCAGAGGCTGTCTTTGCCTGTTGTGGTTAGTGTTTGGTCCCTGGCCTGAATATAGCATTTTAACTAGGTGTGCTCTGCTCTGCTTGTGAAATCAGACCTGCTCCCTTGGCTGCTGGAACTGAGGTCCTGCAAAACTCCTGGGTCTGGAGTTACAGTGTTGGAAGGGATTTGGGCAAGTCTTCTGGGGGAGCAGGCCTGCTGTGCTGGGAATGGGCAAGTGTGGCAGGGAAGGGTTGTTCCACTGAAACATGAGAGGGTAGGGCTTATGTAAGCAAATTAAGTAGCAAGTGTAGATGCTGTGCTGTTTCCTGTAGGTGGCCCTGAGCTTGTGCTAAGGAGCAGCGGAGGGAAATGGTGCTTGCCAGTTCTTTTGTTCCCAGTTCTCAGTGAGTACTGCGTCTTTGGGATATACTCCAAGATGAGTAACTGACCTCTACAATGTGTGCCCTAGGTGCTCCTTAGATCACTGTTTCCACTGTATATACAATGGCTGTTTGCCTTGCCTTCTCTCCAAGAACAGCATCAGTGCCTCTGGGTTCCCCCTGAGCCAAGTCCACTAACCTTTACACTTCTAGGCTTTCAACCCCACTATTTGCAAGAATTCCAAAACTCAACCACTTTGTGCTCGCCTGTGTGCTAGTCTGACTCTCAGCCTTCTCCACCACCATGGTTCCCTCCCCACTGCAGCAGCCATGATCCATTTCTCTCCCAAACCATGTCTTCACACTTTCTATCTTCTTTGATGTGATTCTACCTTTAGTTGTGAAGTTTGTTCTGCCAGTCTTTTGGACAATTTCTGGGGGTATTTAGGATCATTTGATAGTTATCTAGTTGCACTCATAACGGTAAGGCGAGCCCAGGGGTAAGGCAAGCCCAGGGTTCTCCTACTTTGCCACCATCTTTCTGTCTTCAATAAAGAGTTACACATTTAATTCTGCATTGCTAGCATCCGGGCACAGGAATGGCTTCTCAGAACCATTTCTACTGCCTGCTGTCACAACTCACTCTACTTCAATACATGATGATGCAGGGCAAGAATATTTAATATCATATGATCATGTTTTATAGCATCTGAGACCAGAAGTCTATGGGTAGTGATAGAGGGGGGGGAAAGGTCTAAAATGTATAAAATATATGGAGCTACAAACTAATATGTGAAAACGTTCTATCATTAATCAAATGTGTAAAATGTACAGGTGGTTTCTCTTTCTCTATTTCTCTGTCTCTTTCTCTCCCTTCATCCCTCCCTCTGTCTCTATCTCTGTCTTTACCTATTTGTCTCACTCCGTCTCTCTGTACTCTTTCCATCTTTCTCTTTGTCTCTCCCTGTCTCCCCCTCTGTCTGTCTCTCTCAATATGTGTGATGGAATTACTCAACATAGAATTGATCAGAGTTCCTGCTTTGTAGGGCACAAACCTGTAGCAGTACTATCAAGAGTGTGGTCTGTTAATAAGGAACAGTAAAATATATAATCTAGTTATTTCCAGTCTGGCTAAAGCATGACTAACAGACTTAGTCTCCTCTTAGCAATTTTTTTTTTAAGATTTTACATTTATTTGAGAGAGAGAGAGAGAGAGAGATAGCAAGAGGAGAGCAAAAAGCAGGGGGGAGAGAGTCTGATGTGGAGGGAGCAGGGAGTCTGATGTGGGACTTGATCCCAGCACCCTGGGATCATGACCTGAGCCAAAGGAAGATGCTTAACTGACTGAACCACCCAAGTGCCCCTCCTCTCAGCATTTTTTGTGCTCCCCACTTGGATGGTTCAAGTGCCTTGCCAGCCACTCTTGGAAAATTCAGCAGGCAGTGTTCTCAACTACCTTCAGGGTCTCACCTCAATTCATGCAAGAACTTTAGGGAATCAAACTCTAACTTCATTTTCTAAATATGTCATATCACCATTTACTCTGACATGGGAAAGACTGATGAGAGAAAAGACTGATGAGGAAAAAGATACACTTGGTATTTAGAGTCCAAAAGGATATGGGACCAGACAGCCTCTTTCCCTCACGTATCTGACTCTTTCTTCTATTTCAAAGGAAAATTCACACCAATTTCATCAGTTTCCTTTTCCCTTCTCTTCCCTGATTCCACAGTTCCATGGGACAATGGAAGTCTGGCTTCTCCCCCTCCTCCATGTCCCACCTTCCTTCTACTAAAAACAAAAGCTATAAATCTGTCACAGGAGGAAGAAACATTTCCTCTTTGCTATGCCTGTGTCCTTTCTTACTGCCCCTAAAAATGTTGAATCAGAGCTGAAACAGTCTGGTAATATTTTTTTTTCCATATTGTTGGTTCTTCATGTTCAGTGTTTTTTTTTTTTTTTTCCAAAGATTTTATTTATTTGACAGAGAGAAACATAGCCAGGGAGGGAACACAAGCAGGGGGAGTGAGAGAGGGAGAAGCAGGCTTCCCGCCGAGCAGGGAGCCCGATGTGGGACTCGATCCCGGGTCTCCAGGATCATGACCTGAGGGTCTCCAGGATCATGACCTGAGCTGAAGGCAGTCACTTAACCAACTGAGCCACTCAGGCGCCCCCATGTCCAGTGTTTTGCTAAAGAGAGCAAGGTCTCTACCCTTTCCTTCTAAAGAACTATAAACTTCCTGGCTTGACTTTGGAAGTAGGAAGTAGAAGAATCAAACATGACTTAAAAGGGGAAGCTAAAATACATTTGGACCACCATTCACAAAATACTAATCTTTCAGCAATTTTTCTTTTTTCCTTACCTTATTCACAACGTTTGCTTTCAGAATGCAACACAGAAGAATGATGTAAAAATTCTGAAACACCTCGGGTGCCTGGGTGGCTCAGTGGGTTAAAGCCTCTGCCTTCTGCTTGGGTCATGATCTCAGGGTACTGGGATCGAGGCCCATGTCCGGCTCTCTGCTCAGCAAGGAACCTGTTTCCTCCCTTCTCTCTGCCTACTTGTGATCTTGCTCTCTGTTAAATATGGAGTCCATGTTTAAAAAAAAACTCTGAAACACCTCAAAAGTATAGAAAATTGATATTTTTAACTAAAAGAATTAGAAGTTCTTCCCTATGCATTGTCACTACCCCACTACCCTTGAAACTATGGATATTATTTTCCTGGGATAAAAGAACTTTTATGACCAAAGTTCCAGAAGTGATACCTAAATAAAAATATAAAAACTTTTTCCTAATTCTTAAAATCTATTTTATTTATTTATTTATTTATCTATTTATTTATTTATTTAGAGAAAGAGTGTGTGTCCCAAAGGAGGGGAAGGGGAGAGAGAGAATCTTAAGCAGGAGCCCAACACAGAGCCTGATGCAAGGCTAGATCTCAGACCCAGAGATCATGACCTGAGCTAAAATTAAGAGTTAGACCCTTAACCAACTGAGCCAGTCTGGTGCCCCACAATATTGAAACTTTTATGCATATGAATAAAAGCAATAAGAGGTGAATACTCTGTCATAAACTTGAGCATAACTCTCAAATTACCCCTCCGATTTATTTTATTTTTAATACATATTTAACAAAAATAAGTTAAAATTATGTAGAATATACTACCAAATGATAACACGGAGTCCATATTTATCTCATAGAAAGATTCTGTCATTTTTATGACTAAAAGTATCACAACATCCTTCAGTCTATCATAGTTTCTATCATAGACTACTCAAGGCTAGCAAGGGCATTCAAGTGTGTCTACAGAGAACCAGGCTTCTAGCATCCTTCTCTTCCATCCTTAACATATATCCTTTCATTCTATGCCATTAAGAAAGTTGCTGGATTTGTGATCATGTTTACATTCTACAGAGGAGGAAGGAGAAAGGGAAGGTCAAAGGCAAAAGTCTTATTTTCAAAAATGTTGACATTTTATTCAGGATGTAAAGTCTGGGTTGTGCTACATTCTGCTGCAAAATTCTACCTCCCGCCCAACTGTATAGGGAGGTTATAAAGGACACTGGAGTAATTAATGAGTATTTTGTTTCCCAGCCTTTAGTGTAGAGGAAGGCAGGGTGGTTTTTAGTGAATCATGTGTGACCCAACGGCCAGCATCTGCCACACTGACATGAGGCTATCTTTAGACAGAAATTCAAATTTAAAGGAGCTTTGAAAATATCATTACCTATCTCCATTTATAATTGTAAATTACATTATAATGATAAAACTTTAGCTATAGTAAATATTTATGATTTTTGGTAATGTGTACATTAACTATAGACTACAATTTTATGTACTATGCAGGGTGCAGTATAAACACTAATTCTGATATATCATGACAAAGTTGTTCCATGATTAGAAAGTAATTCTTTGTTAAAACCATAGTAAGATGATAATATTTTCAATTATAATAAAAAGCCATGGTGTGCAGTATTAATTTTTCCTCAGGAAGCAAAAGCAATTGATTTTCAATTGAAATTCTACTTGAGTTCCAGTGAAAAAATTCTTTGGTCAGCACACTGAAAAGAATACAAAAAGGAAAAGAATGAGGCAAAACTCATGAATAAGAATGAACTTGATTCAGGGGATCATCGCATTTAGCTCTCTTATTTTCTTTAGGTAAAATTCTTTATCGTAGCTGCAGTTTAAGGTGTTATAATAGAACTGATTATATACTATGTGTCATTTTGAGAAGTTTGAGTATAGAGTCAGATGGCATTATCTTGAGGGTTTGTTTAATATTTCAATATACATGACAAACCACTGGTATGTGTTTTAATATGTGAGAA
Source organism: Spilogale gracilis (assembly GCA_004023965.1). Taxonomy (NCBI): domain Eukaryota; kingdom Metazoa; phylum Chordata; class Mammalia; order Carnivora; family Mephitidae; genus Spilogale; species Spilogale gracilis. Next base: position 26,828 of record PITA01011344.1, on the reverse strand, counting down.
AATAAATTCATATAAATGAGGAGGATATATGTAATTCATATAATTTCTATGCAGAAAAAGCCATAGAAAAAGTTTCTATGGCAGAAACCAACTTCTCATAAGAAAATAAATATCAGTCATTAAGCGTCTGCCTTCGGCTGGAGTCATGATCCCAGGATCCTGGGATTGAGCCTTGCATCGGGCTCCCTGCTCAGTGGGAAGCCTGCTTCTCACTCTTTCACTCCCCCTTGCTTGTGTTCCCTCTCTTGCAGTGTCTCTGTCAAATAAATAAATAAGATCTTTTAAAAAAAAATCCTAAAATATGACTCATGATGGATGGTTTTGGGAACTTTTACCTACATATGCAGAAATTATTTATTCAGGAAATATTTATAGAACATCAACACTATGTTAAGACACAGTTGTAGGTGATGAGAATATAGTAGCAAATAAAAGATGTTAAGATGTTTGAACCATACTTGAATAGTTCTGCCTAGAGAGGACGATATCATTATGCAAATTGGGTTTAAGGGCCAATAACTAGGAGCCCTTGGCCACTCTAATCAAAAATGCAAAGTCTGCGTAGTCCGAGCTCATTGTTTCAGAGGCCCTGCAATCCAGCATTGGCTACCCTAAGGCCTTCAGTATGTCAAACAACTGATGGTTTTCTAATTGGCATGCTGCACATCAGAAATGGGTTCCTATTAATGAAAAGTAGTGGCTCTGTAGTATTATGAAAACTACATTTAGACTCCCCATAGAAAATCTAATAATAGTCAAGAAATATCCATTGGTAAACATGTTTTAGAAGTAACTTCCTACTTTTGAACAATGGAACATAAGACTCTAACAAATCCTGCCTCTCAGATCCCAGAGTTAGCCTGAGGCAGAGTGATGGCTGGTGCCTGACAGTGATCATAAGTGTAACAGAAGACTCTTTTTCTGCCTCTTGTACAAAGTGTGGTTGGAATCCCTGAAAAGACAGAGAACTGGGATGTTTGATGTATAAAATAGTTTGTATGAATTGTTTTGTACCTGCTTGCTAATGACTATAGATTTACTAACATCTGACATGTATCGGAATCAGTCTGAGATAACTTTCGTTCTGATCTCGCAGTAAAACTGGAAGAGAAGGAAGGCTGTGGAGGAGGGTAATGCTGGCTCTCCGGTAGCTGCTGTCATGTATGAATGTAAAACCAAAAGAATAAAAGCTTAGAAGTGTACATGGTAACATATCCTTAAATCAGATTACAACAACAACAACAAGAAAATCCCCTGCCCTATGGAGTTTACATTCTGGTAAGAAGGATGGACAATACATAAATATACCATATATTAAATTACTTAATTGGATGTTTGTGGGTTACCCCTGAGTAAATGATGGCTGAGTCAAGACCTGAATGAAATGCATTGAAGCAAGTTCAAAAAAAGATAAAAAAGACTATGTCAGAGTAGAGTCTTGTCTGGTCTCATCAGGATCTGGGAGCCCTTCTTCCTAAAGTGTACGCAAAGCAAGGTTGTTGGAACTAAGTGTCTACTAATCAAACAATGTGGGAGGGAATAGTCTTAGGTTCTAAAGAACAGTATTATCATCTGGTAATGTGGCCTGGTGAAAGATAGACTATTTTGTCATTTATGATATATAAACTGAGGTTAGAATAGGAAATATCTAATGTTTCTTTTGATTCCAAAATTTAATTTAAAATTTAATCAAAATTTAATTTGATCCTAATTCTGATTATTTCTAGCATTAGCTGATGCTCTGGGCTTTGATATAAGAGAAAGTCAAAGCAAATATTTTTATAAGAGCTTTTTGAGATATTCACACAACTTAGATGATTCACTCATTTATGGATGTACAATTCAGTCATTTCTAGTATATTTACAATCATACAACTATCACCGCAATCAGTTTTAGAGCATTTTCATCACCCCCAAAAGAAACTCTGTACCCATTAGCAGTCTTTCTTGACCCCCCCCCCCCCCCCAGCCTTAATACCTCTCCTTCCAGTTTAGGGAAACTATCAATCAGCTTTCTATCTCCTAGATTTTCTTATTCTGGACATTTACTAGAAATGGAATCATGCAATATGTGATCTTTATGACTAGCTTCTTTCACTTAGCATAATGTTTTCAAGGTTCATCCATGTTGTAATATTTTTTAGTAATTCATTTCATGTATTCCCACATAATATTCTATTGAATGGATGTAACACATTTTATTTATTCCATTCATCAACTGATCTACATTTGGCTTGTTTTCACTTTTGCCTATTATAAATCAGATGCTGCTGTGTGCATTCGTGTACATGTTTTTGTGTAGACATACTTTAGTTTCCCAAGGCATACACCTAAGAGTGGAATTATTGGTCATATGACAACTCTATGTTTAACCTTTTGGCGACCTGCCAAAGCTGCTGTAACATTTTACATTCTACAAGGAGTATATGAGAGTTCCAATTTTCTACAAGATAAACATTTAAAGATAAGCTTTTCAAATTCAAAAGGTAGTCTCAGGGGTAGAATAGCAGTTCATAGCCCCCCCCTTCCCCCCTCTACCCCCTCTCCTGCCCAACTTGTACTTACTAAACCTAAAACCCTTATTAGATTGTGACATTCTGAGATGATCCATGCAGGTTTATCACCTCTTATAACTACTAAATAAAACATTTATTTTGCCTCTCATTCTTGTAGACTCATGTTTCACTATCTGCTATTACTGAAAATAATGACATTTCTCAGCTATGATAGGCTGAACAGTGGTCCCCAGATATAACCAATTAATCTTTGGGATCTTTGTCACCTTGTGCTGCAAAATGGACTTTGCCAATGTAATTAGTTAGGGATCTTGAGCTTGAGAAATCCTACTAGATTGGCCAGGTGGACTCTAAATGAAATCTCAAATTAACAGGCAAAGGGTGATTGGACACAAATAAAGCAATGTGACCACTGAAGGAAGAAACTACACCACTGGTTTTGGAGATAAAAGAAGGCACATGGGCCAAGGAATGAGGCCGTAGAAGCTGGAAAAGTCAAGGAAATGGTTTCTTTCCCAGAGCCTTTGGAGCAAGCATAGCATTGCCTGCACCTTGATTGTGACCAATGAAACTGATTTAAGAGTGTTGACCTCTAGAATTGTAAGAGAATAAACATGTGTCATTTTAAACCATCAAATTTGTGGTATCTTGTTATAGCAGCCATAAGAAATTAACACATCAGGTAATACATTTGTATTTTAATAAAGATTCTTGGGGGAGCTACATTGCCTTACTTCACATGAATAATTCTGATGGCAATATTACATATGCAAGAGATAATTGAGGAGATATTTGGGAGCAAATAAGTTTTTTATATCCTACAAAATTATACATTCTATATAATTCTTTATTCTTAAATCTGTGTAATTGGGAAATATGCAAAAACCTTTAGCCATTGTATAAATAGTGGTTAGGATTCCAGGTAACAAAATCTATTTTCTATCAATTCAATGTGTAGGCATGATTTCATATTTATCCTTTATTTTCTTTTCTTTACCAAAAAAATCTAAAATCACTAAGACTATGCCCTGGACTTTTCTGTGGCCCCAGTGGAAGGATATGTAGCCAAATGGTTTGCAAACTCAGGCTTTGGTATCAGTCAGTCATAAATCCTGCTGAAAAATACAGTGCATGTATATCGGAGTTTATTATATGTGGACTGAAGGAGATAAGTTTTATAGAGTGTGTGGTACAGAGCCTGTGCCTAGTTAACTTCCACAGGTGGCCTTTAATTGTTTTTGAGTATTATTAGTGGAGTTATCAGTGAGTGGGAGTTACTTATTGATGAAGAGCTCAGATTCTGAAATCACTCTAGATCTGGGTCCCAGCTCAGACAAAGATTAGGTGTATGACCCTGGATAAGTCATTTATCATCTGTGTCTACAGTTTCCTTCTTTCTAAAATAGTTTCAATAACAGAACCAACTCACAGATGTATTGTAACTACTGCATGAATTCATGAATGGAAGTATGAAGAGCCATGCCAAAACCCTGTCAGTTTAGTGGATTTGAATAGTATTTATGGAAGAATTGTTTTAAATCCCCTACCTTATCACATCTGAAGGTCTTGTCTTTTCAGTCTGTATGTGTTTATAAGTGGGTAGAGGAAACTGATCTGTGTCCCTGTAAGTGTCTTCTACCCTGTCTTGACACTTTCATACCAGCGTTGCTGGTGCTGCCTAGGTCTCTTGAAGGAGTGGGGAAGAATCCCTGATTGGGTGGCCTATTTAATCAATCCACTCACACGTGCCTGGTGATAAAGAGGCTTTTGCAATTCTGTAAGCTTCCCTGAGGGCAACATCCCCAGGCCCTACAGCTTGTATGTACGTTCCTTTTTACTTTTGGTAAAGGACTCTTATTTTGTAATGAAGCTCCATTTGTAGAATCCAGGCTCCAGATTCAGGTCGGGAAAGAAGAGGAAGCCAAGCACCCTGCAGGAGAGCAAACCAGAATCAGGGCCAGGAGGGAACAAATGCACTAATACCTGAATTTTATGTACAAATTTTCCTCAAAAATATTTGGAGCAATTCATATAATTGATTCACACAAACGTTTATTTGGATAACTTTTCTGAAGCACCACATTTCAGTGTCCCTTATGTTCAGGGAACTTTAGGTTATATCATCATATTCACTCGTGACCGCAATTCCCTCAGAAAGGTGTTCTCAACTCTATCCTGCATTTGAGGAAATGAAGGCCAAGATAACTTAAAAACACAGTCAAAACACAGAGAAGAGAGAGAATCAGTATTTAAAATCAGTGCCTACCCTGTCTCCCCAAAGCAGATGGATGTGCCAATATTCTTTTAATCATTTTCTAAATGTTGAACATATAGGTTGTTTCTAATATCTTGCTATTAAAAATAATGCCACAGTGAACGTATCTGTGCATTAATCTTTGTCAATTTTTATTGCTTCTAGATAGAGAAGAAGGAAGTAGCACACTGGGTCAAAGGGTATGTAATATTTTTAAGATTTTTTTTTTTTTTAAATACATGAGATTGCCTCTCAAAAAGGTTGTTCTGGGCCCTCCTGAGGAAACTTTCACCAACACCATCATTCTTTAATCTTTGCAGAGTTGATGGGCAGTCTGTTCTCTCCCTTCTAATTGTGTATAATTTCAAGTGGAGGCTACTGCATAGATACGTAGCCAATGGCAACAAGTATATGAATTGAAGCATCTATATCTTGAATGCAGGAAAATTGAAGCGACGGTCATTTTACGTTTGCTTTTGTTGGAATGACAAGACTGGAAGGAAACTTAAAATGTCCCTGAAGGTATTTATTTATTTTTAACTTTTAAACCAAACTTCATTTGTGTGCATATAAGTACTGTGTACATAACTGTACTGTTTCATTAAGCACTGAAATAAATACATCTATGTAACCATTATATATTATTGAATATATATATATTGAAATATATTAGAGACCTCGCACCTTGAGAAACCTCCTTGTGCCTGCTCCCAGTGCTGTCCCGGCAGATGACCGCTATTCTGACTTGTGTCACCTATACACTAGTTCTGTTGCTTGCCCTCTTTGCATTTTACACAAGTAGAATTATATAATATACAATCTTTTTAGATCTTATAGTATATGATTTTTTGCCTGGATTCTTTTGCCCACGTGCTGCATTTAAGATTTATCCATGTTGTGTGTAGCACTGATTTTTTTTTTTAATTGCTGCACAATATCCTATTTTAAGAATGTAACACTTTTTACTTATTACTGCTGATGGTTACTTGAGTTGTTTTCCAGTTTGGAGTTATTATGAAGATGCTGCTTTTTATTTAACATTGTGCTCATACCACACATCTCTGCATGCATTTCTACTGTATATACAATGGGGAGTGGAACTGAGGATATGCTTATAGTTAGTTTTATTAGGTACCATCAGATGGTTTTCCAGGGAGATTGTACCAGTTAATACCTCCACAGCAGTGTATGAGAGTTCCAATTGCTTCTTGTCCTCACCAACACTTGGCATTGTCTACTATTTCTTATGGGGAGGAGAAGTATCTCATTGCTGGTTTTCAGTTTGCTTTTCTCTGATGATTAAGGATGTGCAACCCCTCTTTGGATATTTAAAGGCCATTTGGATTTCCTCTTTTGTGAAGAGCTTATTCAAGTCATTTATTTTCTTTAAAAGGATCTTTGTCTTGTTGGATATTTTGAACTTAAAACATTTCAAATCGGGGTGCCTAGGTGGGTCATTCAGTTGAGCGTCTGCCTTCTACTGGGGTCATGATCCTGGGGTCCTGGGATCGAGTTCTGCATCATGCTTCCTGCTCAGTGGGAAGCCTGCTTCTCCCTATCCCTCTGCCTTCCTCTCTGCCTATTTGTGCTCTCTTTGTCAAATAAATAAAAATTTTTTAAAGAAGTTTTTTTTAATATTTCAAATGAAATTTCTCTTTAGACATAAATATTATGAATATCTCTCTGAAACTTGGCTTTGCATATATATTAAGTAAAATTTGATACAAATTTATTGCAAATGGAGAGATATTGCTACCATATCATCTCTCTGAAGCTTGGCTTTGCATAGTGTCTTTTGACAAATAAATTTTAATAAAAATTTATTGCAAATGGAGAGATATTGCTACCATGTGGCAGAACTTAATAAAAATTTCTTTAAGACCCTTTCTGTCTCATTCATCAATATCCCCCCCTTTTTTGGGTGGCCCGTTTAACCCAATTTGTTCCCATAAATTCCTATAAATTTGTCCTGTAATTTTTTTCTCTTTCATGTTCCCATCCTTAAATATCATTTATCTTCAGATATCTATTTTGCTTGTGAGTAGAAAACATTATTTGTGACAGGAAAAAAGTATTACTATTTCAGGTCCTCAAAGCATTGCTTGCTGAGCTGGGTAATAGGACTGATGCAATTTGCAAAACTTGGGAGACTGAGAGATAAGTGAATTCTGTTGAAGAAACTAGTGAAGTAAGGAGATCCTGTGAGCGAATTCCAGGGGTTGAGAGGAAGGAGTAGCCCTGTCGGCTGGAGTGACCTGTGTGGAAAGAGAGCTAGCGAAGGGAAAGGGAATGGAAGGTGCTTATGAATATTCTTAAATTCTGGCATGTGGTTGCAGTGAATCTCCATTTTCAGTAAAATCTACATTGCAAACTGTTGTTTTCTAGAATTGTATCCGCTTTGAGAAAGGGTGTACAAAAATTTCTTAGGATGATTCAGGATAGGCACAAGAGAATGGGATGCTGATCCTTGGGGCTCCATTACACCTGGGTTACCTGCAGCTCTAATTTACATCTGCATAGTGTGATTGATGCTGTGTTTTCAGTTGGGTTTGCAGTCAAAAATAGAAAAAGTGATTTGCACAAAAGTTTTTTATCTTGATGAAATCCCAATAGGTCATTTTTGCTTTTCTTTCCCTTGCCTTTGGAATCATGTGTAGTAAGAAGTCAAGTCGTTGTGGCTAAGGTCACAGACATTGCTACCTGTATTCTCCTCTAGGATTTTGATGGATTCCTGTCTCACATTGAGGTCTTTCCTCCGTTTTGAGTTTATTTTTGTGTATGGTGTAAGAATATGGCCCAGTTTCATTCTTCTGCATGTGGCTGTCCAGCTTTCCCAACACCATTTGTTAAAGAGACTGTCTTTTTTCCATTGGATATTCTTTCCTGCTTTGTTGAAGGTTAGTTGACCACAGAGTTGAGGGTCCATTTCTGGGCTCTTTATTCTGTTCCATTGATCTGTGTATCTGTTTTTGTGCCAGTACCATACTGCCCTGACACTTTCAACTTTGTAATAGAGCTTAAAGTCTGGAATTGTGATGTCGCCAAGATTGGTTTTCTTTTTTAACATTCCTCTGGCTGTTCAGGATCTTTTCTGGTTCCATACAAATTTTAGGATTATCTGTTCCAGCAATGTGAAAAAGTTGATGGTATTTTGATAGGGATTGCATTGACATATAGAACAGTGTAGGTAGCATAGACATTTTAACAATATTTGTTCTCCAAGTCAATGACATGGAATGTTTTTCCATTTCTTTGCATCTTTCTCAGTTTTTCTCATGAGTGTTTTATACTTTTCAGAGTACAGATACTTACCTCTTTGGTTAGGTTTATTCCTAGGTATCTTATGGCTTTTGGTTCAATTGTAAATGGGATCAACTCCTTAACTTCTCTTTCTTCTCTGTCATTGTTAGTGTATAGAAATGCAACTGATTTCTGTGCATTGATTTTATATCCTGCCACTTTGCTGAATTCCTAAATGAGTTTTAGCAATTTGAGAGTGGAGCCTTCTGGGTTTTCCACATAGAGTATCATGTCACAGTAAAGGAAATAGTTGAGAAAACCAAAAGACAACTGACAAAATGGGAAAAGATAATTGCAAATGTCTCATCAGATAAAGGCCTAGTGTCCAAAATCTATAAATAACTTATCAAACTCAACACCCAAAGAACAAATAATTCAATCAAGAAATGGGCAGAAGATATGAACAGATATTTCTTCAAAGAATACATAGAAATGGCAAACAGGTACATGAAAAAATCCTCAACATCACTTGGCATCAGGGAAATACAAATTAAAACCATCATTAGGTACCACCACACATCAGTCACAATGGCTAAAATTAACAGGTCAGGAAGTGAAAGATGTTGGCAGAGATGCAGAGAAAGGGGAACCATTCTTCTTCCACTGTTGGTGGGAATGCAAGCTGGAGTGGCTACTGTAGAAAACAGTATGGAGGTTTCTCAAAAAGTTGAAAATGGAGCTACCCTATGGTCCAGCAATTGCTGGGTACTACTAGGTATTTACCCCAAAAAGTTGAAAATGGAGCTACCTTATGGACAAGGAACAACTAAGTATTTACCCCAAAAATATAAATGTAATGAGCCAAAGGAGCACCTGCACCCAAAGTTTATAGCAGCAATGTTCACAATAACCAAACCGTGGAAAGAGCCCAGATGTCCATTGACAGATGAATGGGCAAAGAAGATGTGGTATATATATGTACAATCTAATATTACTCAGCCATCAAAAGAAATGAAATCTTGCCATTTGCAACAACATGCATGGAAATAGAGGGTATTATGCTAAGTGAGATAAGTTAATCAGAGAAAGACAATTATCAAATGATTTCACTCATATGTGAATTTTACAAAACACAGCAGAAGAGCACAGAGGAACGGGAGTGAAAAATAAAACAAGACAAAAACAGAGAGGGAGACAAATCATGATACTCTTAATCATAGGAAGAAAAAACTGAGGGTTGCTGGAGAGGAGGTGGGTGGGAAGATGGGGTAATTGGGTGATGGACATTAAGGAGGGCACGTGATAGAATGAGCACTGTGTATTATATAAGACTGATGAGTGACAGAACTCTACCTCTGAAACTAATAACACACTAGATGTTAATTAACTGAATTTAAATTAAAAAATAAAGTTGTTAGTAAGTTTCAACAAAAAAAAGAAAAAGTGATTTGTAGTCCTATAGCAACATATTTATTACAACACATACAATTATATCATATTTCCAATCTACTACAGTTCTCTAAATTGTGGACATTTGAGAATTATACCAGAATATATCTGAGTTGGACTTTTCTTTGAAAATTAGCCCCTTTTTTGCTACATTATATATACGTGGGTAATCAAATTAACATCAGTAATATAGATGGTCACTTACCATCTTGTTTTTATACAGTAGACTTTGCCTTATTTGAGGTATTTTGGCCATGTCCTTGTTTTTTCCTCTTCTTTATATAATTCAGGGGGAATGTGGTTTTATTGAATCCAGCAATAAAGAATAGTATCAAGAATTAACAGTAAAGTAATAATTGCCTGATTTTATATTAATATTTCTTTCTGAAAAAAATGAAAGCTATACCCTCAGAAGGTATTATTGTTTAAAAACTATATTTTATTATGGTATACCATCTTTCCTATTCCAGTGGATTCTATGTTTTCTCATCTATAGTATTAGGAATTGATATAATTCCCTGAACTACTATCCCTGACAGACAACTGCCTTCCTTCCTATAAAAGAAAGACTGTAACATAAAATTTCCATTAAAAGAATTTTGAGACTTCTACAATTTCGTATGCATGTAAAATTCATGTAACATGTGCATTCATGAAGGCCTTCCACACTGCTAAAACTATTATGAGAACTGATCCAGTAGGGAGGGATACCAGTGCTCCCGCAGGTGGAAAAGGGATTAGATGATTTCTACAAGGAACCTGAATGTCAAAACTAGAGCCTGATGGTATACTGTGTTTAGACTTTCAACAGAGATTTTCAAAGTCATGAACTGTAGATGTTGCTAATTCCAACATTTTATAAAATGACAGATAACTCATTTTGTGTGATATTTTCTATAAAAAAATAATTTTTGTCTTTGTCTGTCTGTCAAGGGCTGATTAGGTAGCACAGAAACTGAATACTAAAAGACTCCCTTTTTAAATTAAGGAATTCATGTCTACAAGCCTCCAGAACAGAAAAGATTTCTACTCTCTTGTCAGTGGGATGAAGGGATTTTTTTTTTTTTTTGTAATGGACAACACATGAAATCAGGCAAGGTTTTCAACAGGCATGTAGAAAATATTCACTGAGTGTTTCCTTTGTCTAGAATGGACCTACAGTTTCAGGAAAGCCCTGTGATCTACATGCACTGCCTTCTGCATGCCTATGAGCAAAGACCACCAAAAAATCCCAGCAGCCAGTGGTATTTTTATTGGAAAAGTTACTCTCTAGGGGTCTTAACACTCAAGGAAGGTGGCCTAAAGATTTTTTTTTGCTTCTTTTATTAACCTGGAGAGAATGTTAATGATCAGGTGCCAATTCTCTTTGTGCTTTTTTTCTCCTCAATTACCTTACAAATTGGTGTCTAAATAAAGCAGGCTTATTACTAATACTATTTCTGTACATTTTACTGAATCTTGGAAAATGTGTCATAGAAGAGCAATGTGTAATGTCCTCAGCCCTGCTGAATGTTTTTCCTGCCATCTGCTTTATGAATTTTCCCTCGACTTCTCCCACCTGGCTCTAATAATCAAGCAAACAGAGAAGGGAGCAGCGATCTCAGTGGTTTTTCATTCATCCAGCATGTATCCTCTTGTTGATAGTTTTGTTTTCTTGAGACCAAACGTCACAAAAAAAAAAATGAACACAAGGTACTGGAAGGCAGTATGTTGTGGTGTGAAGACAGAGGGCTTTGGAGCCAAGGGTCTTTAGTTCAAATTGTGTTTTTTTTTTTTTTACTTTTTCAGGAGTGTGGACTTAGACAAGCCCACATCTCTCTGTTACTTAGTTTCCCCTAATATAAGTGATAACAATACCTAAAAGGAAGTGCTGTGTAATTAGAGATAGGAAAGATATAGTGTTCTTAGAGAACATAGCAGGCATGATTTAAGTGATAGCTAGAAGTAAAAAATTAAAATCTACGTTTTCTCTCTGTAAGCAGGTTGGAACAGAATTGGAGATACATGACATACACACACACAAAATCAGTATGATTTCACTGAAGTGAGAGTCTGTGACATCAGTAAGCTAGTGGCTTTTTCTGAGCCAAAAGCACCACGGTGGGATCACTGTTTCGGGCAGGTGCTCTTGGCAACAGCAGATACAAGACACTTAGAAGCGGCTATGGGAGGTTAGAAAGCTATTGCAGACATTTAGCAACGTGTTACAGGCCAGAATTGTACAGACAGATAATTCTGTTCACATTGGAATTAAAAGCATTTAAGGACTGAGGGGAGCCAGCAGCACAAATAGGTAATTCCTTCACCAAATGTTAAACAGAGATAAGCATAATTTCTTCCACAGATAGATTGGTAGCATCATTGATTTGAAATGAATTAAATTGCATTGAGCTATTATTAATCCAGGGAAAACCAATTGGGGTTATGAAGGAGTATCTTTAGAAATTATTTCCCTAGCCACTTCACATGCTGGTGCTACTGTTGAATTTAATAAAAAGGGCCAAAAAAGCTATGGCAATTGAAGCATGTAGCTTAGCTACAGAGCTGAGGGGGAACACACAGGGCTTTATCTAGACTGTTTCACAGAGATATGTAATAGCTGCAGAGAGCGCTGCAGGATCTGCTCTCTCCCAAGTTCCGAGCCCTCCCTCCATTCTTGGCCACCTACGCAGAGAAAAGATAAGAATTCCAGTGTCCAATAGAATAATAGCAACAACTGTATTATTCTGTTTGCTTAGTACTTTATAGTTGACAAAGTATAATCCATATGTTTTCAGTAGTTTTTATTGGTCATCTTTCCTAAATTTCTAACTACATTCTTAAAATATATTTCATTTTTTCAGGAGTTGCATAATATTTACATTGCTGAAGGATTTTCTGTGATTTAAATTTTTAAAAAGCTGAAAAATATCCTTATTTTCTAATCACTTTAGTGATACTAGATGAATAGAAATATAAGAAGTCTGGTCAGAATGTTTATGTCTCTTGGTCAGGAAAGGAAGTAGAAGTGTGGAGAATCTAGATTTTGTTTAAGGAACCAAAATGAAGTGTTTGAGCTAGAGTTTTGAAGATTCTGGGCAATAGAAAAACAGTCACGTTTTCCCCTATATCCCAGTCCAGCTTCTTGGATATATCAGTTTAATATTAATATGGTTATATAAGTCTTTAGAGAAAGGGAATGGAGTTTCCAGAACTCTAAACTCAGATACGGAGGATAGCAAGTATTCTCTTTATATTAAATGTCACTCCTACAGCACAGTGTGCTCAGGGACAAATGCTTCAGTCTGCAAACCTGTATTTCTCATCATCAACTCTAGTAAATACGAGCTGTACAAGTCACAATCTATCTACCATTGTTTCTGACAAGAAAATGAATATTTTTTTTAAAAGTATGTGCCCTGGGCACCTGGGTGGCTCAGTGAGTTAAAGCCTCTGCCTTCAGCTCAGGTCATGATGATCTCAGGGTCCTTGGATGGAGGTCTGCCAGGGGCTCTCTGCTCAGCAGGGAGCCCCCTTCCTCCTCTCTCTGCCTGCCTCACTGCCAATTGTAGTCTCTTTCTCTGTCAAATAAATAAATAAAATCTTAAAAAAAACACAAAAATGTATGTGCCCTGAGTGGATGATTCAGCTCTTCAACTATAGGTAATCAGTGGGGAAGCATAATAAGCCAAAAGCAAATGAAATAGGAGAGCTCCTTTTACTGTGTGTGAGTGGTGTGTGTGTGTGTGTGTGTGTGTGTGTGTGTGTGTGTGTGTAAGAGAAAGAAAAGCATCCAGTATAGATAGAAAGTTCAGATAAAAAAATTGAAGATGAATTTTTTTAAGTGTGGTAAAAGACTGTCTATTGCAAAATAATGATTCTAAGAATTCAGTTAATACTACATATTTTTAGGAATTTAAACATCTATTTCGGAAGGGCACAGAAATAATAATTAGGAACTAATCATGCTACCTTTATCTTTTACTCTGTTCAAATATGTTGTGAAAATAAATTTAATCTAAGTCCGTATGAGACTATATCCAGGGATATTTTAATATGGCTATATCATAACAAGGTGTAAAGTGAGAATTCCTTAAAATGAGAATTCCTTGTATTGCCTGTGCTAGACAAGATCATAGCTGAACCTGGAAATTTCAAAGTAGCAGTTTATCAACACATCTTGCTACACCTAGCAAGAGTTAATAGTTAAATTCTATTAAAAAATAAAAAAAAATGTTGGACAAATATAAAACTAGATGTGACACCATAACAAGGAATCATCATTCTGGTCAGAAGTAAAATCAAGGAATGTGGTTTTAAGAAAGTCAAGAAAGCGGAAACGAGAGTTCTGGTAAACAGAGTTTGTTTACATTGCCCACCGTTTCTCAAGTGCAGAGATAAAGCCTGTCAAGTACTCTTCTGGTTTAACAATGTGGAGCTCAAAGTTGCCTTAATTAGAGAATATTGGTGTGGGTGTAGAATGAGTGGGGACTAATGAAATGGAGAGATTACAAGTGAATATGTCAAGAAGAACATTTGAAAATAGAAAGAGATCTAGAGTAGTAATTAGTAGAGTGAATGGGACCTAGGAGGGATTCGAAAGATGGATGAGACTTAAGTTTATATATTTGTAATGATAAGGAGTCAAGAGAAGGGGAGAGGTTGATAATAGAAAAAGATCAACAGAAAAAAACATGGAAAGAGCTCTAGAGACAGGTATATATTTGAAACCAATTTAAATAAATTTTGAATACTCTATAAAAAGTTCATTTGTGCTTGTGTGAAATAGACCTAAAGTGAATGAGAACCAATGGGAATAACATAAAATACACGCTTTTAAGAGGGCTGTTGAGGTGGCTCAGTTGGTTAAGCATCTGGCTTGGTTTCAACTCAGATCATTATCTCAAGGTCTTTAGATAAAGCCCTTTGTCAGGCTCCACACAGGTGTGAAGCCTGCTTAAGATTCTCTCTCTGCACACCACCCCCACCATGCTTTCTCTTTTTCTCTCTCTCTCTTTCTCTCTCTAAGAGTGGATAAACTAATAAGTTATGAAGACAAGCTTTCAGTAGCTTGAAATGAGCTTCATTATAAAATACATTAAATAAATGAGAAAATATTAAGAAGGTTGATCATAACAGTAATAGGTTTTAAGTTTTATGAAATGCTGTGATAATTAGGTCAGAATTTTCGAGTGGAAATTGAGTGATCATCCTTAGAAATGCAAAATATTCATGGAACCTATAACAAGAATGCTATTAAAGTGTTCAAATAAATATAATTCTGGCTCGAAATAATAAGCTTTCATTTATCATCCTGAATCTCAATAAAATTTGGCTCCAAATGTTTTTTGTGGAAACAAAAATTCATCATAATAATTTTTACAGTTTCCGGAATGAGAATTTCTGAAACCCTTCTAGGGTTGAAAAACAATTTTTGTAAGTGTTGAAAATATAATTAAAGAATTCATCTGTTCAAAAACTTTGGTTCAATTCAGTTGCTTCACTTCTCACATAACAATGTAACTTGATAAAGGTTTGGTTTATTGCCTTCGTTTGCCTGTGTCACTCCATCCTTCCATTATTTATGTCACTGCTGGAAAGAAATCAATATCTGTTTATATGCTATGCCTGATTTCTTCATTAAAAAATTTCTTCATTATAAGGTTCATGATATAGTGACTCTTAGTAAAAACCTAAAAATGAGAAACCCTAGATCCTATTATAGGAATGTGACTTCTCATTTTGTAACAATACAAACACTACTATCTGTTTATATTTCACTGCTACAAGTAAAAGATAACTTTCTACATATTCACAAGAGAACAAATTTCATAGATTTGTCATCCTATTCCATAGCATTTGAAAAATATGATGACTATTAATGATATAGTCTATTTAGTGTTACTTATTATTTCATCCAATGTATTCAGATATTCTTTTGTTGTTCTGTGACCAACGTGGGACTCAAACTCGTGACTCTGAGATCAAGAATCATATGCTCCACCAGTGAAGCCAGACTGGTGCCCCTTGAATATTTTTAACAAAACAGTTTTCACTTGCCATCAGAGTCAGCCAATAATAATCATTTAAACTGATTTTTATTTGTAGTGCTGAAAAACATACAGTGTGGGTCAGAAACTAGTATTGTTCTCATGCAGGGAAAGAATGCATGTGACAGACACTGTATGTGAATACACATTGAGAATGAGATAGTTTTCAAAATTAAACATATCTTTAGTTGAATTTAGAAAAAAGTATTTAACATGTAATTTCAGTTTAATCATTAAAAATAATTCCAAGGAAATGTAGAGTGATATAAACTGAAGGAGCTTCTTATTTTATTATTGTTTGCCTCCATTTCTGTCATTGACATAAGACACTCTTTTTTTTTTAAGATTTTATTTATTTATTTGACAGAGAGAAACACAGCTAGAGAGGGAACACAAGCAGGAGGAGTAAGAGAGGGAGAAGCAGGCTTCCTGCCGAGCAGGGAGCCCAGTGCAAGGCTTGATCCTGGAACTCTGGGATTGTGACCTGAGCTGAAGGCGATGCTTACATACAAGACCCTTCAGTACAGGGAGAGGAGTTGAGTGGGAATATTGGGTATTTGGGTGTAATCCTAATTACAAAATGATTCTTTCAGTGACTTAACATGGAATTAAAAGAAAATTTTTCCCATAATTTATGGAAACAGCTTTTCTTAAAGCACTTTTTGTTTATTTCTATTGACTATAGTCATACTATGTAATGATAAAGGGGAAAATAACTTTTAAAAAGCTCTTTCACTGTGGCTTGAGAGGTATAATAATTAATTCTGCTGCTCATATCCTATTAAGGGAAATATTCCTATCTCAGGTGAGTTTAAGTATGAGAAATGCAGGGAAATTAATTTGTGTAGAGAAGGGCATCTATCCTAAAATGGGGATGAGAAATGAAGGCTGCTTGTGAACAGGAAATGACTGGGAATAGTGATGACATCTGAAGGACAGAACCGGTCAACAGAAACTCCTAACCCACAACAGTGCTTAGGCTGTGGGTTCATGTCAGACAAAAGTTATTTCCTGTTTCCTAGAGGTCACCTACCCCCTATAGCACATGAAAAGTGGCTGGTGTCAGTGAGCAACGTCCACTCCCTGGAGGGTAGCAACTGGAAGAACTAGCCAGTGCTTGTCACTAGGTGAGAACAGTTCCAGCAGCAGAACTCCAAGGCCGTAAAGGGAATTGGGGAAAAACAGGGAACTAGAGTAAAAACTTTCAGACTATGCAAATATGACAGGAGTAGGGGAAAGAGGCAGCTTGGAGGGTTCTAAGGTATTCAGAAATCTCTTCAAAGCAGTAGCTCTAGAATATTTCTTCATAAAAGAGATTCTAAAAGCATGCTATTGACTTCCACACATTTTTCTGGAATAAATGAAACAAAATGTAGGCACCAGCAACTGTATTTGAACCATGAAGAGTTCTCAGTAAATTTCAAAATAGTGGTATGCTGGAAATTGTATGGGGTATATTTTACCAGATTGTCTGTGTATGTGTGTATTAGAAGATATAATAATATAGATAAAATATGTAAAATATAATCATTTAAAGAGAGATATATATGAAATAACCAACAAGATTGGTATTTGGGACCTGTTTCTTTGGAGAGGAAATCAGTATCAAAATAGCTGAATCTCTAGGAAATAATAATAAAATTCAAAAGCCTATGCGTGGACTTGACCAGGGTGAAGTGACAGAGACTCCATTTACCACCTAAAAACAACTAAAAAAATAAATAGCACAATCTATAAAACAATAGCATTTAAAAATGGGACATTAAGCAAGGAGGGACAGTGATTCCCAAGAGGGGGTGAGCCCCCTCCCCAGCTTTTTGCCTTGAGAGAACTTTCATGCTATGTGGCACAGGGAGGAGGTACCTAGGTAGAGATTGGCATACTTTCCGAGTTAAGGAGGTGGAGCTGAAATCTGGGGAATTCTAGATGGCTAGAGTCCTACAGATCAGGATACCTGAAAAGGGGCACTTCTGCACAAAGATCCGCAGTGGATTTTCCCTAGAGTATTCAAGAGACTACTGAGCAACGCTTGACTATGAGGCTCTGAAATGAACCACCCTAAAGGATGGGGGTGTTTTTTGTAAGCATGACATCAAATGCAAAAACCCTAAAATTATAGGTTTGAGGATTGATTTGCATAATAGCTCAGAATACTCTATGCCAAATACCTCCAAAGACAATAAACAGATAAAAATATATGCATTATATGAAAAAGATGAGAATTAGTTTCTTTAATATGAAAAAATTCATAGAGAAAAGATTAATAGTCCCTTAGAAAATAAAAACACCATAATGTTGCAGAGATATATGTAGGGATGATTATTACAGGGTCATTTGTAATAAAAAAATGTTTTCCCATATTATGTCAAGAAATAATATGATTGAATATATTTGAATAAACTCATAAAATGAAATATTATTCAGCTTATAAAAAGAACAAGGGAAATCCCTGTAACCTAATAGAGAAGAACAGGACAGATTATTTTGGAAGAAAAACAAAATTATGGAACATCAATGTAGCATGATCTCATTTTTGTAAAAATTAAATTATATGTGTATGTAATTAAGAAAGGAAATAAAATTGAAAGGTTTATGAAGAAGCATATCAATATTGGATAAATAGAAGAAAATCAACATACCAAGGGCCACTAAATCTGTGATCATGTGGATATATTCATAAAAACACTACCAGATTTGTGAAACTGTAAACAGTTGATAAACATCAGTGTTGAAGTGTTGACACCTGCTATATAAAATAGAAACTCAAGCAGTTGTTATTAATAGGACTTAACACTTTTGTTAACCAATAAGGAAATGAATATTGAAATGATTTATTTGAAAACTAGAAGTTCCTCTTATAGAAATGTATCATACTTCTCTATGTGTAGGAGCATATGTGTATAAAGATAGTTATTTATAATAGTTTAAACTGAAAACGATAGTGACCATTCAGAAGGGCTGCTTAAAAAAAATGAACGTTTTGAAATACAATTAATATTCTTCAGGCTTTAAAAGGGTATGCTATAAAGAGAATGTTTTGGAGAATGTTTTGGATTTTTTGTGAAGATTTTATTTTTTTATTTGAGAGAGAGAGAGAGCACAAGCCAGGGGAGGGGCAGAGAAGCACACCCCCTGCTGAGCAGGGAGTCCGACTTGGGACTCCGTCCCAGGGTTCCTGGGATCATTACCTGAGCCCAAGGCAGATGCTCAACCATTGGAGTCACCCAGACCCAGAGAATGTTTTGGGTTTTGTCAGTGTGCTCCTCTACATCCACTCCACTAAGCTTGTGCTGCCTAGACTTGCAGAAATATCATCAGTATCTTCCTTGACCTCTGGCTTCCAGTCAGGATGGGAGGGAAAGAACAGGGAGTTTTCTGGCATTCCCACTCCCTGCTGGGTGACTAAGGTTGGAGTGAGCTGGTGGTTCCTAGAAGGCAATCCTATCCACCAAGTCCTCGCTTGTCTCTGAATTTTGGCGTTATTCCAAGTCTAGAGAAATGGGAAGATACCCTCCTGTTATTTACCAGTCTCCCATGTTACTTTCTCCCTAGATACTGTTCTATCCTTGGGGTTTTCCTTCATCTCAACTTTATCAAGAGTCCCTTTATTAATTTCTCCTAAAATTATTTTAGGTAGCCAGCTGGGACCCGAACAATGTATATTGTTTGGTATAATAAAAACAAGCTGAGTATGGCAGGCTATGTAAATCACAGCGGTTGACCCTAGAGATTCTGGAGTCTGGGCTTGAGTCCCAACTATACCACTGACTAGAGTGACTCTGGGAACACTGCTTAACTTCTTTAAGTCTGAATTTTCCCATCTCTGAATAAAGCAGACACTCTCTGCTACATTGAGCTGTCATGAAAATTAATTGAGAACGTGAATGTAATACACTGACCCAAAAGACTGGTCATTAGTAATGAAAGGCAACATGAACAGATCTCTTAAAATGCACCATATATTCTAGGCCATTCAGTATCTAACTATTTTAGTCTTTTCAATAGCTTATGAGTAGAGACCATTACATACATGTCTGCACACACACACACATACATATTAAATAATATATATATGTTATATAAAATAGTATCTGGACATAGCAAATATTATATTTTCAAAGATTTTATTTATTGGGTGCCCGGGTGGCTCAGTCACAGATGCTTAACTGACTGAGCCATCCATAGCAAATATTATATAAATGTTTGTGTTATGATTGTCATCTTAATTTCCTAATTTTAATGATGAGGAAATGGAGAGATTAAATATTAAAGGTTGTTTTATCAAACAAGAAGTTTAGCTTGGATTTGAATTTAGAAAGAATGGCTTTATAATGTAATATTTATGTGCATTTATCCAATAAATATTACTTATGATGGTTATTGTTTTTTCTATTTGTGTAAGTATACCTAATAAATACATATTATATATATGTATGGTATACATACACACCATATGAATATTTATATGTTCACAGGCTATGTCAAGGCAGACTTCAGATCAAGTCATTATTTTAAAAATTATAGATATAGAAATTAAATTATGTTAGTGTATGTGTATCTATGTGTTTATCTGTGTACTGACTACCTGTATACATATAAAATATCTGTCTATAAATTTGTGCATATATAGCACGTAAGCTGTAACATCCTCTTCATTTCTACATGTATGACAAAAATCAGCACATTAATTTAAGATCATTTGTGCTTGCATTTCCTAATTTAAAAAATATAACTTTTTCTTGTAGCTAATAACAATAGTCAAAAGTTTGAAATGTGTTTCATCAAACAAAATCACTAAATATATCTTATGCTTTGAAAATGTGTTGTGATATTTTAGATAAAATAGTGTTTGTTTGCTTATGGATATGAAGAAGGATATCTGTACCTATGAGAGAGGCATTTTTGTTTGTGCTGTCATCAAAATTATATGATGATTTTTGTCTGAGAAATGCTATTTCACATGTGTTAAATGAAAGGGTATGCTTTGTTTATTTCTAGTTTTTTTTTTAGGAACCTCCAATATTTTTCAATATAAGTAAATTTTTAAATCTTTTAAAGCTCTTTCTCTTATTGTATTTCCTTCAAGATTAGAAGCTGCCTTAAAATACTAAAATATGCTTCAAATGATGGACATCACATAAATTAATAGAATCTCTGACTAATGCAGAACTTCTTCTAATGTAACCATGGTTTCACCATTGAACATTTCTATTGTTAGTTCCCTATTCTTCTGGAGAGAAGCAAAACAGCAGGACTTTTGATATTTGAATAATTTGAACATAAAATGACAGAAAGTATTACAAAAAGAAGAGAGCTGAGTTTTATGTGTGTATGGATTTAAATATATATTTTAATTTCCAAAGGATAATATGGATTCCTATGTCAAAACAATGACTTAAGCTACAATTTATTGTGAAGAATGAGGAGCATGATGAAACATTCAGGCCAGCTGTCAACACTGATGCTTAGATGTTGTGATTACAGTTGCTATTTGAGGGCAGAGATCATTTTGCTTGAATTCCTTGCTGGTAAATTTATTGTTCAAATAAGATGGCCCCTGAAATGTCATATAAAATGGATAGCTATGATCAGTGGACTTGTGATTTATTTATCTGTTGTAGATATTTTCATTGTCAGGTTGCAGTGTACAAAGAAAAGAAAAAGGGCAAATCAATGGGGGAAAATGTTGATGCAAATTACAGACTATGTTTTTAATTCACTCAGTGGCAAGGAAACGCCAGGGCATATACCAGCTTCACATCTTTTTTTCCTTTTTTGTAATTGGAAGACAATAAATATTCTAGAAAAGATGTAAAATAACAAGAAACACTAGCTTCTTTGGTAAATGATATTGAACAATGTGATGTGATGGTGAAGTTAAATTATACATCATTTATATTGATGAATAGATCTGTGACATAATTGATTAAATTAATAGTTACAATGTGAAGTTTAAATTTAAAAGCTCCCAGAGCAAAACCTTCAAAGATAATTAATTAGCTTTCCTTTGACCTGTTGGACAAACACTAAGGGACACAGAAGAAGATGCCATTTTTTTGTATAATTTTTTCCTTAACCTCATCAAATTATGTTCAAATACACAAAAACTTCCTACCTTCTCTTAAAATGCTATATCAGAGTTCCTAGTTAGGTTTTGGTAGATTCTTTTTTACAACTTGCATACATTCTTTAAACTGAAATATCATAGTGATGATCTAATGATCCACTCAAGTAAATAAGTCCTCAAACTAGAACTCAGAGTTCCATTTTTAATTTCCATGACTTATTTAGAGCTACTATGGACTTTGCCTATCTATGTTTTATTGTCCACAATTGGAAGCTGTTTCCTAACTAATCATAGATGTAGCTTGTAAGAATGAATATTTTATTTTAGTTCTAGCTTTGATTCTAAGCAACAAAAATGATTTAATACTTATGACTGCATTTCCTTTACAGCAATGTCTTTATTATTACTTGTATTAGTCTTATTATTAAAGTGAAATTTTTTTTAGTTCACACTGGGATCATGGAGTGCTGTCATATATCACTGTAGGCAAAAATTAGTCTTACTATGGAAATCATATTATTCTCAAGTTTCTTACATGTGAATAAATTATTTATACATGGAGTTAGAAGTGTACTGGCATACTTCGAGCCCCATCCATCATACTTACTATTTACTACTACTAACCATTTTATTTGATCATACTGGAAATTCTTTGAAGAAGGACAGTATGTTAGTTCTATTTTCTTGTTTTCCACAGAAAATATATACATAGTCTATATACATATATATTATATATACTATCTAGATAAATATGTAGAACAATTTTTCAATTTGTGATACAAAGATGAAAATTTGTTTTATTTTGTCTTTTTTTTACATCTTTAAGTTTTATAAAGTGATTTTACTCCTTATTCTCAAAGCTCTAAATGAAGGTGTAGTGGTTGCACTCAGTTTAAAGGCATCATTTAACATGACTACATTTTAATACATTTTCCTTTCACAATGATTAAATTGTGAATTGCATGGCCAGAATGGCTTCTGATGTGAAAAATTTGCACTACAGTGATATCATTTAAGAACTGATTTATCTTAGAAAATTGAAAACATAATGGATATAACAACATTAACTTTGAAATCAGGACTTACAATTAGCCAAAGTTGACAGGGAAAAAGGTCACCGTCTGAAGGTTATCTTCAATATCTTTATCTAATTTCTAAAGGACAAACTACTTCATCTAACACCCACTGGCTAAGTGATCACCAAATAATCATTGTAAATTAGTCTAAACTAAATCACCTCGTCTATCTGTATACTTCTTTTGTTCTTTGAAAAATAAGTGACAAAGAAAGAGAATATTAGATCACTCTTGCTGATGCCCACATGGTACCTGACCCAAAAACATACGTGGCCAATTAAGCCAGCAGGTGTTTTATTAATCTCGGCCAGTCAGACCAATGTAGTTAGTCCTTTGTAAAATGTGCCCTTCCTTCACAAGTATAGGTTTTTCTAAAGTTTTTCAAGTATGTAATACCACTGCAAACTTAGGGCCTTGAATAGTTTTCCCACTTGAATAAGTTAAACATATGTTGGGGTCACGGAAAAGCAATTACTTAAATCATTTAGAGGACTTTTAGGCAGAGAGGCAACCTTCAATTTACATGGTAAGTACATCATTACAGGAGAAGATGAGAAAATAAATACATGCAGTGTTACTAAAAAACTTTTCAAGTAATGGGGGTTTGTAAGATCATATAAAGCAAGATTTAAATTAAAATGCCTAATAGAAGTATGCATGTAGGAAATAATGTCTTCTATCCATATAAAGGCAATTAACAGACATAGATGATACATGGTGGATAGATAGGTATAGATGTTTATTAAAACAGCAATTGTG
This sequence comes from Spilogale gracilis, assembly GCA_004023965.1. Classification (NCBI taxonomy): domain Eukaryota; kingdom Metazoa; phylum Chordata; class Mammalia; order Carnivora; family Mephitidae; genus Spilogale; species Spilogale gracilis. Next base: position 3,438 of record PITA01011344.1, on the reverse strand, counting down.
TAAATATGCAATGATTAGGTAGAAAACATTTTACGAAGTTGGTAATCGATAAATGAAAGGTATCGTTCTTTGTATACACATTTTACGGCAGTACCTATTTTATTAGTCATATCTTCAATTGTTTAGCTAATTTTAAATGTAAATAATCCTTAATGCACAGTCTGAGTTTATATTTAGAATGTATTCATTTGAAACAATTTATTTGTTAAAATTGGACCATTTGATGTAAATACAATGTAATGTCCTTTCTAAAATGAACCGAAACATAAATTCTTAAAAATGCAATGTTTATGGCAAGAAACATAATAGGATATAATGATATTCCTAAACACTAGCAGTATTGTTTATTCTTGCAGTAAAATGTAAAAGGTAAATTGTATTTCCCATATTGGAAAATGAACTTCCAATTTTAATCCCAATGGCAATTTTAATATTCAGTTTTTGGTAATATGAACCCAAATATACACATTATCTTAGAGCACTTAAGAGAATTTCCTGTAATATGCCTTCTGTTTGGAAATTTCATCACGTTTTACTATAATAGTAGTAACTGTGAGGTAATTATTTTTAGGAGCACACATTTTATTTCAGATTTTGAAAATGGTCACTTCTCTTAAAAAAAAAAAGAAAGAAAATGGTCCCTTCTTTTTTGTTTATTGTTACTTAAATTTTTTTTCCAGTGTTCCAAGATTCATTCCCCATTCCCCACACCCAGTGCTCCACGCATTAGGTGCCCCCAGTACCCACCACCAGGCTCTCCCATCTCTCCACCCCCCTACCTCCAAGTACCTCAGTTTGTTTCTGTGTCCAAAGTCTCTGTTGTTCATTTCTCTCCCTGGATTACCCTACTTCCCATTTACTTTCCTTCTTCCACTGTCCTCCAGGTTACCCCTCATGCACCGTTAAGTAAGTGAAACCATGTGATACTTGACTTTCTCTACTTGGCTTATTTCACTCAGCATAATGTCTTCCACTACAGTCCATGTTGCTACAAAAGTTGGAGATTTGTCTTTTCTGATGGAGACATAGTATTCCATTGTATATATGTACCACATATTCTTTATCCATTCATCTGTTGATGGGCACCTTGGCTCTTTCCACGGTTTGGCAATTGTGGCCATTGCTGCAATGAACATTGGGGTACATATGGCCCTTCTTTTCACTACATCTGTATCTTTGGGGTAAATGCCCAGTAGTGCAACTGCAGGGTCATAGGGTAGCTCTATTTTTAATTTTAAGGAATCTCCACACTGTTTTCCAAAGCAGCTGCACCAGTTTACATTCCCACCAACAGTGTAAGTGGGTTCCCCTTTCTCTGCAGCCTCTCCAACACTTGTGGTTGCCTGTCTTGTTAATTTTGGCCATTCTGACTGGTGTAAGGTGGTATCTCAGTGTGGTTTTGATTTGAATTTCCCTGATAGCTAGTGACGCTGAACATTTTTTCATGTGTCTGTTAGCCGTTTGCATATCTTCTACGGAGAAGTGCCTCTTCATGTCTCTTGCCCATTTTTTGATGTGTTCATCTTCTTTTTGGGTGTTGAGTTTGAGTAGTTTTTTATAGATCTTGGATACCAGCCCTTTGTCTGTAGTGTCATTTGCAAATATCTTCTCCCATTCTGTGGGTTGCCTCTTTGTTTTGTTGACTGTTTCCTTGGATGTACAGAAGCTTTTTATTTTGATGAAGTCCCAGAAGTTCATTTTCACTTTTGTCTCCTTTGCCTTTGGAGACGTGTCTTGAAAGAAGTTGCTGTGGCCGGTATCAAAGAGGTTACTGCCTATGTTCTCTTCCAGGATTTTGATGGATTCCTGCCTTACTTTGAGGTCTTTCATCCATTTCGAGTTTATCTTCGTGTGTGGTATAAAAGAATGGTCTAGTTTCATTCTTCTATACGTTGCTGTCCAATTTTCCCAGCACCATTTATTGAAGAGACTGTCTTTATTCCACTGGGTATTTTTTCCTGCTTTGTCAAAGATGATTTGCCCATAGATTTGTGGGTCCATATCTAGACTCTCTACTCTATTCCATTGGTCTATTTCTCTGTTTTTGTGCCATTACCACGCTGTGTTGGTAATCACAGCTTTGTAATAAAGCCTGAAGTCAGGTAATGAGATGCCCCCAGCTTTGCTTTTCTTCTTCAGCAATTCCTTAGCAATTCGGGGTCTTTTTGGTTCCATATAAATTTTAGGATTGTTTGTTCCAACGTTTTGAAGAATGTTGGTGGAATTTTGATTGGAATGGCATTGAAAGTATAGATTGCTCTGGGCAGTATAGACATTTTGACAATGTTTATTCTTCTGATCCATGAGCATGGAATGCTCCTCCATCTTTTTGTGTCTTCAATTTCTTTCATGAGTGTTCTGTAGTTCCTCGAGTACAGATCCTTCCTTGACTTCTTTGGTTAGGTTTATTCCTAAGTACCTTTTTTTTTTTTAAGATTTTATTTATTTGATAGAGAGAAACACAGCCAGAGAGGGAACACAAGCAGGGGGAGTGAGAGAGGGAGAAGCAGGCTTCCCGCCGAGCAGGGAGCCTGATGTGGGACTTGATCCCAGGTCTCCAGGATCATGACCTGAGCCGAAGGCAGAGACTTAACCAACTGAGCCACCCAGGCGTCCCTATTCCTAAGAATATTATAGTTTTTGGTGCTATAGTAAATGGAATAGATTCTCTGATTTCCCTTTCTATATTTTCATTGTTAGTGTATAAGAATGCAACTGATTTCTGTGCATTGATTTTGTATTCTGCCACATTACTGAATTGTTGTATGAGTTCTAGTAGTTTGGGGGTAGAGTCTTTTGGGTTTTCCACATATAGTATCATGTCATCTGCAAAGAGAGAGAGTTTGACTTCCTCTTTGCCAATCCAAATACCTTTTATTTCTTTCTGTTGCCTGATTGCTGTTCCTAGGACTTCGAACACCATGTTGAACAGTAGTGGTGAGAGTGGGCATCTTTGCCTTGTTCCTAATCTCAGAGGAAAAGCTGTCAGTTTTTCCCCATTGAGGATGATATTCGCTGTGGGTTTTTCGTAGATATATTTTATGAGGTTGAGAAATGTTCCCTCTATCCCTATACTTTGAAGAGTTTTGATCAGGAACGGATGTTGTATTTTGTCAAATGCCTTTTCTGCATCAATTGAGAGTACCATGTGGTTTTTCTCTTCTCTTATTGATTTGTTCTATCACATTGATTGTTTTACGAGTGTTGAACCACCCTTGCGTACCTGGGATAAAACCCATCTGGTCATGGTGGATAATCTTTTTAATGTATTGTTGGATCCTGTTAGCAAGGATCTTGTTGAGAATCTTGGCATCCGTATTCATCAGCGATATTGGTCTGAAGTTCTCCTTTTTGATGGGGTCTTTGTCTGGTTTGGGGATTAGTGTGATGCTGGCTTCATAGAAAGAGTCTGGAAGTTTTCCTTCCATTTCTATTTTT
>PITA01011343.1:0-67255 GCA_004023965.1 Spilogale gracilis | reverse complement strand
GCTCAGTACATTGAAGATGCTGAGCGCTTTGTGCCCTGCTCAGCTAACACAGAGTTCCCACCAGCGATCATCTCACAAGTCAGAAGAAATTGAACACGGGAGATAGAACCTCGATTGGGAGGATCCTATTCAAGCGTTCCTCCCATGTTCCAGGCTCCATACTCGGCTGTCCTGGACAGAGCGTTGCTTTGGGTCAGAAAGCCCTCCTTCAACTGTCCTATTCCTCTCTCAGTCACCATCACCTTCCTGTAAAATGGAGATCATCATGTTTGTTGGAAGGATTAAGGGAGACACTATAAGATGCTGTACCCAAGCAGGTATTCAACAAATGCTATCTACCTTATCATAGCCTCTTCTATAACTCATATGTATCTATGATAAAGAGAACACAGGCTTTAAGTTAAGCAACTGGGGAAGTCACTAGACAGAACTACCCGCAGAAGAAGATGACTTTGCAAAGTTGTCACTAACATGATATCAATTCCTTTGTAATTCAGGGATTCCTACCCCACTTCTTACTTAAAACTCACTCACTCAGTCTCTGTTGTCTCTAACCCACCTTTGTCTACTCGGTTCAACATCTACCCTTTTTAATCTGCTCTGTAATGTTGTGGCTAAGAGTCTATAAACTATATTTTCCTACTGGCTTCTACTACTACGAGGTATTGGCAGGAGAGCAGAAGGCAGAGGAGCGAGAAAAGCACTGGCTCTTTCTCTTTCTCCCATTCTCTCTCTTGCTGTTAATTCTCCCTGCTTCTGACACTAATTCTAGAAGTGGTTCTTTCCTTTGGCAATCTGAGCTCCTGCACCAAGGCCCCTTCTCCATCTTATTCTGTGGTCCCACCTGCTGCCATAGGGTCCTTCTGGGCACTCCAGGGTTCTACCAACACCACCAGTCCTACCAGCTGGAAACTGTTATCTCCAGTAGCACTATCAGTTATCTTAATGGATACGCCCTTCTTTCTCTGCCCTCCGGTTATGTTCATAACCAATCTCCTGTTGAAATGCACAGAGAGTCATCTGTAAAAGTCCCAAAGCCCTCAGGGTGGCCTCAAGATCCTGCATGATCTGACCTTTATCTACCTTCCAAGCCTCATCCAGTGACCCTAGTTCCCTGACTTTCCCAGGTATTTTTACTTCCTCAAATACTCTAATCTCCAACTTGCCTCATTATCTTCATACCTGGTTCCTTCTACGTGACATTTTCTTCCTTACTCCACTGACCTGGGTAATTTTTGTTCACCCTTTAGGTGTCAGCTTCAATGGCATTTCTCAGAGAGTTCTTTCTTGAGATCCTTAAATCAAGTTACAGTGCACATTCTCACAACACTGATGCTTTCCCTTCAGAAACTGTATTATCAAAACTGTATGCATATAATTTTTGTGGCCTTATTTGCTCAATATTTGTCTTCCCTTACCCAACCTTCTAGGCCACAAGAACAGAGACCAGGTCTTTTCTCTGCTCTATCTTTAGTGTGCATAAAACAAAATAAATGTTCAATAAGTATTTGTCAAATAATAAGAAGCATCCCTTACTTAATCTTAGAAAGTGGTGAACAGAACATATTCACAGCATTAATCCTTGATCTTTACAAGAGCTTTGTGAAGTACATCAGGCAGGGATGGGAAAGGGAAAAGCTCTAGTTTTCAGAACATAGAAGCCAACTGGTAGCTAATTTGGCCTACAGGGACCCAGATCTGACCATCCTGGGGCAAACAGGGCTGTGGTAGGTCGACTCCTAAATGAAATAAACACAGGGGCAACCAGCACAAGTCTGAACAAAAGGAAGGGAAGGGAAGGGATTTATTTTAAAAGGAGGGGCGTGAATACTGAGAAGTAAAATGAAGTGGTAGCAATTGCTTGTTGCCTCCTCCTGGGTTCATCTACCTCAGGTCCCAGGGGAAGACCTCCTACTGCTAGACAGCTCTGGACAGTGCACTTTTAGTGACCATGACCCTTCCCAGACCATGGCCCAGCTGCTGAGCACCTCCTCAGGCCTCTTCTGGAAGAGCCAGAAAGGGGGCCCAGGCCCAGAGCTGCTGCTGGCCAGGATGCACATAACAGCAACCCAGGCAACGCTGGACTTAGTCCCCAGAGCAGGCCTTTCATGCCAGAAAGGATCTTGCCAACAGAGCGCTCCTCCAGGTTCCTGTCTCCCAGGGTCCTTGTAACAGAAAACAAAATCACAGGCTTATCTTTTATTGTCCTGTTTCCTTCTAAGATCCAGTCAGAAGAGCAGGAATCTAATGATTATGACCTCAGCTGCTTCATTTCACTTAGAGGAACAAACTTAATAACTCAAAACACACTTCTGGCCAAGTTTCACTGAGTGTAACAGACTTATTTCTGATTCATTACATGGTTTCAACCACGACATGGAATGTCTGGTAGAATCTGTGAAACATCTTCTAGGAAAAAAATGAGTGAGATTAGCAAGGGTCAAGAGACAAGATCGATATACAAAAATCAGCTCTTTCCATACACTAGCGACACATCATCAGAAGCTGAGTTTTTCTGAGAGAGGGAGTGTGTGTGTGTGTGAGTGAGTGGGGGGAGAGGCAGAGAGAGAGAAGCAGAGAGAACCCCAAGCTGACTCCTGCTGAGTGCAGAGCCCAACACAAGGCTCAGTCCCATGACCCTGAGATCATGACCTGAGCTGAAATCAAGAGTCAGATGCTTAACTGACTGGGCCACCCAGGCACCCAAGTTAAGTAAATGTTTGAAATTATGGTCACCTAGAGTTGTTGTGTTTTTTTTTTTTTTCTTACTTTTTAAAGTGTTGTTGGTAGAAAATTTTAAATTATGTGTGTGGCTCATGTTGATGGGTTTCATTGTATTTCTGTTGCACAGCACTCTGCTAAAGGCTCAGAAGCCTAGATGGCTTATTACACATGGGAGGTGTTGTAAGAATTCGGAAAGGAATGACCAGTAGCATGTGATCTTCAGAAGATCATGAGCTCCTTCGAGTAAGAAATGTTAGGTCTTGTCCAAGAATTCCATATCCTCTTTTCATCCTTTCAATGCTGGTATTCCCCTGGGTTCGGTCCTAAGAAATCTCATAGGAATCTCTTAGGAATCCATCCTACATACCTGAGCTTTTTATGAATATCGCTGACACCTCAATCTCAGATGTCTCAAATTAAACTCACCGTCCTGCTCCCAGACCCACTTCAGTGAACGCTGGCATTAAGGAGTCATGAAACCAGAAGGTCTGCAAGGGCAGAGCCAGTCACTAGAAAAGCACTCTCACATCCCACTGCCCTTCCAACCAAACCTTCCTTCCTCCCCTCCCCTCCTTGTTGCTCAAAGTCCCACACAACTCACTGGTTGCTCTTTGGGCTAAATCAGTTAGCTTTATAATGAGCCTCTGAAACAGTTTTTCAGAAGCTGAGTTATACACACTGTTGCCTGCCTCTTTTGTTGAAAAGGTGTCTTCCAGAAGGGGCCCTGCTTATTTTTCTTGTTCACACCTCTCCTAGAGCCACAAAGCTCATTCTCTGCTAATGTTAGCACATGCTTAGCGCCTCACTTAAGCAAGGGGAGGGGGGTCCAATGGAGAGTGTCCATAAGATGCTCCCACATACCCATCAGAAAAGGAAACTTAAAAAGATCACCAAAAAAAGCTGCACACAAGATTACATGTCCAATAACAGGACCTACAGAGGATTTGTTCACTTTTGAAAAACATACTCCTGGGAAATAAGCTTGTCATTTCCCCCTTACCTCTCCTAGACATGTCTCACCTCATTGTCATCACAGTCATTCATTTTCCACTAATTCAACAAATACTTATAGAATACTTACAAGACAGGCATGAACAGGATAGATGAAGTCCCTCACTCCCTGGCGGGGAAAAAGAGAGAGACAAAAGAACATCAAAGAAACAGCAGCAAGAATTGTAGAAAGAACCAAAACTAGCACATGTGATGGTCAGCAGGGGATTGCATTAGACTATACCTTCCAGAAGGACTCTTCTGAAGGGGTATGTCTATACTTAACTACTTGAGTCTAAAGGACAAGGAATGAAATGGATAAAGATAGAGGGAAATTATTTCAAGTCGAGTGAGTTGTTAGTACAAAGGCCCTCAGAGCAACGAACTTACAATATTTATGGCACAGTACTTTGTTTTCATGTTTCAGCTGTTTTTTGAAAATTCAACTGCATTTTTTAAGGCCTGGATGTTCCAGCAATGCCCATCGCACACAACGGTTAGGAAACAGTGGTACATGGGAAAGAAGTCAGAAGAATCATGACTTCATCCTTTCACCTACTATTTATTGAGCATTTGCCTAATAAGTGACACTATCCTTATTGAGATGACAACCAGAAATAAGACAGAAAATATCAAATAAGCAGTTACAGATCCATGAAGTTAATATAACAGCAGGAGCTGAAACTGACTATCTCCAGGCGCCCTTGGCACCCAGAGCACAGGCACCAGACTCAGGTCTGGGGAGTGAGGGAGGACCTCTCTGAAATCTTCACTGTTTGGCAAAGATGTAATGACAAGCAGGATGGAAATCAGGGAAGGAAGGGGGACGGGCAGGAAAAGGAAACCAGAAAGCATTCTGAGTGGAAGGAACATCCCAGGCCCAGGCCCGAGGTGAGAAAGGGCAGAGAACAATGGAGGAATATATGGCTAGATTACAGGATATCAGGAGAGAAGGAGGGGATTGAGGCTGGGGAGGGTAGCAAGCAGTGGGTTTTGAAGGCCTTGTTAGATGTTAAAATTTATCCCCAAAACAATGGGGAGCTATGGAAGAACTTTAAGGAGGGGTGTAATATGACAAGAATTACACTTTAGAAACATTTCTGGCTTTTGAAAAGGCAAACCTGGAAGACACCCTCCAGGACTAAAAATAGGGGACTGTTTCGAATTTGCAGCAATCCAGGGGGAACATGATGACCTGAATGAAGATAATGGCAAGGAGGATGGAAAGATGGGCTGAAAAGATATATAGGAAATAGAATTAATAGTATTTGGTAACACAATACATCTGAGAAGTGAGTGGAGAGGGGGAGATCTGAGAAGAACCTCAGGTTTCTGGTGTGAACCCAGTACACCAGTAAAGCCATTTCTTGAGAGAAGAAGTACAAACTGAAAATAAACTTTTAGGGACAAAGGAAGTTAAATTAGAAACATAAAGAGTCTAAAGTACTAGGGCACCTAGGTGGCTTAATAAGTTGAGGTGTCTATCTCAGGGTCATAAGTCTAAGCCCTGAGTTGGGCTCCACAAGTGAAGACCACTTAAAAAAAAAAAAAAGTCTGGTGTACCTTTGAGGCCTCCAACTGAAGCGACTAGAAGTTGGCTGGACCCCAGGGGTTTGGAGCCCAAGAGAACAACCTGGCCCAGCAGAACCAGAAAGGGAGATCCATTTAAGAGACATCAACTCATTGAACGTGAATTCAAAGCAACTGTAAAAAGGCATTTTTGAGACAATCGCAGAGATTTAGGAAGGGTTAGATGGCATTAAGTAATCACACTATTAATTCTGGTTAGGTATAAAAATGAGATGGTTATACATTTCGAAAGCCCTTATGAGGTGTGTATTGACATATTTACAAGCGAAATGATAAGATGCACAAAATGTAGGGAGTTGTTACAGCTGAGTGGTGGGGCCCAGGGGCACTAAACTACGATCTCTACTTTTGTCTGTGTTTGAACATCGGGAATATCTTTTCTATCAAGTCACCTACCTACAGAAGCAACAGTGAGAAATGGATAGAATTGCCCTGGGATGAGAAGAAATGGGAAGAAAAAGGTAAGTGAGCTCAGGGGAGGCCAGCATTCTGAGGAATCTCATTATTTAAGGGAAAACGCAAGAAGAGGAGTCCCTGCAGAAACTTGAAGACACTTCTGGAGAGGAGGAGAAAACCAATGAGGGCACGTGCAGAAGCTGCGGGAGAGCCGCATGGACTCCGGAGTTGCCAGCCGTGTCCACAGTACAGAGACCTGAGGTAGAAGCTCTGAACAGGACTCATGGCGAGTAGCAACCAGAAGGTACTGCGACTCTTCCTAAGTCAGCCCAGCCCCGAGATGGACCCAACCCTGGATTTTGGAGGGCTGAAGAATGAATGCGAAGTGAGGAATCGGGAAATAGGGTACAGCCCACTCTCAAGTGGCTGAGTGCTGAAGGGCAAGAGAAAAGGGTCATAGCTAAAACCGCCTGTGTGGCTTAGTCGGTTAAGTGGCTGCCTTTGCCTCAGGTCATGATCCCAGGGTCCTGGGATCGAGTACTGCATCAGGCTCCCTGCTCAGTGGGGAGTCTCCTCTCTCTCTTTCTGCCACTCTTTCCCCCCACCCCCCGCTCGTTCTCTTGCTCTCTCTTTCTTTCTCAAATAAATTTTTAAAATCTTAAAAAAAAAACCTCTGGGACTGACAAAGGGCTTTTGATTAGGATGGGAAAAGCTAGAGCCTAGTTCAAGGAAGGAAGAGGAGGCCCCAGTCACTCACTAATCCTGAACTTGGGCAGGGCACACTTATAAAATAGGATAATAATTAGGACAAGCTTTCAGAATTCAAACAAAAGAACCTACGCAAAGGCCTTCCGTAAAGTGTCGAGTGTTATGTACATTATTGTTAACTAGGTGAATGACTACTCAGACATTTATAAAATCCAAGCAGCCTTACCCTTGTGCTTGTTTCTTCTCCATAACTAGAGAACATTATGTTTTTACTGGTGGTGAGGAAAAGAGAGAGATCAGAGGAAAATAGCTAGTGAGGATAATCAGAAGATATACCTACCATTTTTCGGTGGGGCATGGACGAGAGTAGTGGTTTATTCTGCAAAGCACATGAATCAGCGTTCATTTTTTATTCATGGTAAACAGGAAAAATATCTAAAGCCTAGCAATGTGAAAAAATAATTAAGTAAAACCTAGCAATGTGTAGCCAACAGATTGTGCATATTACAAAGGCAAATGTAATAATAAAGGAAATAGAGTTCTATAAAAATTAAATAATGAAAATGGTATTCCAGAAAGCCATTAGCGAGGAACTATGATGCTAGGAACAGTAGCACTTTCAATGTAAGCAAAGACCTTTGCTTTTAAAATCCTTAATGAAGATAAGTCCAAAAAACAGTACCAAATCAGACTGTAAAAAAAAATAAATAAATAAATAAACCCCACAAATCCAGGCTGCGTCGATGTCCATAATGGACCCTGAAGTCAATACCATGCGTGTTCATTAAATGGCTGCAAACCATCACTAAGTGGATATATACAGTCCATTTTGTGTATTTATTCTCGTGCGCAGGTTTTTTTTTTTTTCCTTGTTTAAATGAAACGCCTATTGCTAACACTAAAGAATTTCAAATTTTTAGACTGTGGCTTAAAAGCCAGTGGAGAGTTCCCGTGGAGCTCCCAACTCTCTTTTGCCTTGGACTTTTCTCCTCCCCATGTGCCTTTCTCCTCCTGCTCTCCAGTCTCATCTCCCAAACCTCCTGGACTCCCAGCACAGTGACTATCAAGAATGCAGGTAAGTTCAATTACTTAATTTTTTTACTATCAGTTTTAGTTCCCTGAGAATAATTTGTATTTTCAAAGCTACGTCATGGTAATAGGGAAGTTCTCCATGTTCTGGTAAGCAAATGAGACACCAGTTCTCTTTTGGGGAAGGAACCCGAGGCTCACGTCCTTGAAATCACATCCCCCTGGCTGCAGCAACCCTGAGTGGATGTGAGAGATCAGTCTGGAAATAACACTTGCCCTCTTGGTTCTCAGCTCACTATTCCAGGTTTACTGAAACTGAGTATCAGATTTTTTTTTCTTTTTTCTAAGAGCAGGTTTCGGTAAAGTGAAGTGAGGGAGAATGCCATTGAAGGAGCAGAAAGCTCAGGAGAGAAGAGTAATCTTCACCAACCCGTGGGCAAAGGTCCTTGAAGCAGCTCTGCAGATGTGGGTTTAATAAGGATACAAAATAGACTCAGGGGTTTTTTAATCTCCAGGAAAAAAAAAAGGTTTGGAGAAATCAGAACTGAAATATAATTTTGGTTTATTTTTTAAAACAATTTATTTATACTTTCTACCTTCTAGAACAATAAAAGAGCAATGCTCTTACTAGGAATACAAATACAATTTAATAAAATGGCATTTTATGAGCCTTAAGCAGAATGAATGTTTGAATTATCTTTTTTTTTTTAAGGATTTTATTTATTTGACAGAGAGAAACACAACTAGAGAAGGAACACAAGCGGGGAGAGTGAGAGAGGGAGAAGCAGGCTTCGCTGAACAGGAAGCCCGATGTGGGACTCGATCCCGGGTCTCTGGGATCATGACCTGAGCCGAAGGCAGTCGCTTAATGTACTGAGCCACCCAGGCGCCCCTGAATTATCTTTTAAAAATAATTTGCTATGTTCTCCTGCTGTCGATTATCATGAAGTTTCTTTATACTTGACGCTTTGCGTGGGTGAAGTACATTATTAATCGAATTTGTAAGTGCATGCTCAGTACCTCCTATAAAGCTATGTTGTCAAAATAAGGTTAATTCTATAGATACTCTTAGTTTCATGGCCTACAAATGGTAATTAGGTGGTGAAGGGAATAAAATCTACTACCTGCCAGGTACTAGGCGAAGTTCTCCAACAGTGTCACTCAATAATTCACCTCAGTGGTTACTATTATTCTCTTTATCCAGATGAGGAAACTGGGGAAAAGTGAAATTAAGAAATTGGCCCAAGATCACACCGCTGATAAGTGACAGACGTAAGGACGACTTGTGCTCTGTCACGAACGTCCTGTCCGTGATCCTTTCCCATTTGTGGATGAACCAAGGAAGTAATTTAAATCATGAGTTGGCTGGCTGCTAATCAGCCATCAGAGCGGGGCTTCCAGGGCCTCGAATAATATTAACAGGCAGCCCGTTTACTTTGCTTGTGATGAGGGCCCTCTGCATTGCCAGAAAATTGTTGGAGCCGTCTTGAAACCCAGAATCCTGTTTTCGATCTTACCATTATATATGTCACTGCAAACATATCTGAGCTAACCAGGAGCATCTGATAGCACATAAATTCAAATCCCCTACAGTATTTCTTATAAAATAATTTATTAGCTTAAATAAGATGCAGCTCCTTTCTGAAGCCATCATTCTATGAAATCAACACCTAAGACCTTTTTCTGGAATAGGAAGCTTGTTATACTTAACTGTGAATATCAAGCCAGTATTTCTTATTTTCCACCAACAGTGACTACAACAAATAAAGCTTTTGCTCAAATATATAAATTATTTCACCTAGCAACAAAACCAAGACAGGACCCCAGTTAATGAGCTAATAGTTCAAGCGATCATTTATCTGTTCATTCTTTCAAAAATAGCCAATCAAACACCTATAACATACTAGAGCTTGTGCTAAGTCAACTAAGGTGTAATAATAACAGCTAATATTTGTTGAGCTCTTTCAGTATATCAAGCATTTTCAAAAGGCTTTACATAGGGATGCCTGCATGGTTCAGTTGTTAAGCATCTGACTCCTGATTTTGGCTCCAGTCATGTGAGGTCAAGTCCTGCGTTGGGCTCTACACTCAGCACGGAGTCTGTTTCAGATACTTCTTTCCCTTTCCCTCTGGCCCTTCCCCACCTCACACTCTAAACAAACAAACAAACAAACAAACAAACAAATAAATAAATATTTTTATTTCTAAAAAAAGAACGAAATTCCTTGAGGCAGAGAGAATAAAGTAATAAAGGCTGTATATGTAATATCTCATGTAATCCTCTCAACAACTTATGAAGTACTGGCCTATCTCGCATTTGCCAGGTTAGAAGCAAGGACAGAATAGAGGACCCTGACCTACCTCCCTTCTTTTCCCCCCTGCAACATATCTTGCACCGCAGAAGGAGCCTTGGGTTGATGGTTGTGAACAACTCAGACAAAACATCCCAACTGTGTCCTCCTTCCCATGCTGCAAATAGCAGATCTTCAGTTACCGTGAGGCTTCTGGATGTGCACACACTGGGGACACCATCTGCCTTTGAAGATGGACCTGGGCCAAACCCCAGCTGGCTCTGGAAGCGTGCTTAGAGCTATTTGGGTCAGGAGTCCTAGGATCACAGGTAGCCCAAGTATGATCTAAAAGAAGCAGGTACAGGCATGTTCCTTTGGCTCTAGGGACTGCTCGCCTGTGGGTGGGACACAGCCAGAGTGGTTTAGAGCAGTGTCCTCTAAAGCACCGGGCCCAGGCAGGAGCCCCTGTTGCCTAGGATGGAAGGGCAGGATCAGGGAGGAAGGTACTGTTGCTATTTCCAGTTGGAAGATGAAAAACTAAGATGAGAAGGTAGATAAGTTGTCTTAGGCCAGACAGCTAATAGTGGCAGAGCCAGGGTTTGGATGGAGGCAGTCTCTGGAGTCGGACTGCATGGGTTCAAATCCCTAGCTCTAGCCATTAGACTGTGTTACCTCTCCCTACGTCCGTGAAGAAAACCATCCTCTGCTGTGACAGCACTTATTATATAGTGGGTAAGGCACACAGTAAACAAGGCTAAAAAACCAAATTACTATATAACTGCATGCTTTATAATATACAAATCATATACATTTTAAGTGCTATAAGCAAAGGGCACTGACAGAAAATGTAACCAGTAGGGCCAGGGGCAAGGAAGCTCATTTGGATAGAGGTCCTAATGGAAGGTCTTTCTAAAGAGCTTGCACTAAGGTGGTAGCTAAAAGATAAGGAATAGTCAGTGCTTGTTCAAAGTCAAAGGGAAGGCTGATATAGTTAGAGGGTCTAGATATCGCCACTCTTGCCCCTGCCAGCTTGGGACACCTATCTGACTTTATTCTAAACTTCTGTATTTCCAACCCATATTCCCTCATTCCCTAAAGCATTTATTCATTTATTCATTCAATGTATTTTTAAAAGCCCATTTTAAGTTCTGTGGTAAAAACAGGAGGCATCAGGTTAAATCCTGACATTTGGAAGTTTATAATCAGCCTCATAGGGAAGCAAAGGCACCCAAATAACTACAAAAATGGTGAACGATGAGGGCACTTAGGAGGCTTAGTCAGTCTAGCGTCTGACTCTTGGTTTCATCTCAGGTCCTAATCTCTGGGTCATGAGATGGAGGCCAGCATCAGGATTTACGCTGAGCAGGGAATCTGCTTGAGGATTCTCTCGTTCCCTCTCTTCTCTCTCTGCCCTTCCACCTGCCTGCATGCTCTCTCTCAAATAGATGATAGATAGATAGATAAATAGATAGATAGATGTGTTTTTTAGATTTATTTTATTTGACAGAGAGAGAGAGAGAGAGAAAGAGCACAAGAAGGGAGCAGCAGACAGAGGGAGAGTAGAAGCAGGCTATGTGCTGAGCAGAGAGCCTGATGTGGGGCTTGATCCCAGAACTCTAAGATCATGGCCTGAGCTAAGGGCAGATACTTAACAGACTGAGCCACCCAGGCTCTCCCAATAAAATCTTTAAAAAAAAAAAAATAGTGGGGCACCTGAGTGGCTCAGTGAGTTAGAGCCTCTGCCTTCCGCTCAGGTCATGATCTCAGGGTCCTGGGATGGAGGCCCACATGGGGCTCCCAGCCTGCTTCCTCCTCTCTCTCTGCCTGCCTCTCTGCCTGCCTGTGATCTCTCTCTCTCTCTCTCTCTCTCTCTCTGTCAAATAAATAAATAAAATCTTTTTTAAAAAATCATGTTTAGGGCGCCTGGGTGGCTCAGTTGGTTGAGCAACTGCCTTCGGCTCAGGTCACGATCCCAGAGACCCTGGATCAAGTCCCACATCGGGCTCCCTGCTCAGCAGGAAGCCTGCTTCTCCCTCTCTCACTCCCCCTGCTTGTGTTCCTTCTCTGGCTGTGTTTCTCTCTGTCAAATAAATAAAAAATCTTAAAAAAAAAAAAAATCATGTTTAAAAAAATAGTGGCCGTTTATTAACTATTCACCAGGCAATAAGCACTGTACTACCCCCTTATTTACATGCATTATTTCGATTAAGTTTCACACTAAGCCTACGAAATACATACCTACTATCGTGTCCATTACTGAGATGACAAGTGGAGCAAGAGTAACTTGCAGTGGTCACGTGACCCGGAAGCGGCTGTGCCATTTTGCGGCAACACTAAAGCGTATTTCGAATATTCACACAAGTTAGAGGGGAGAAGAAAATTTGCAGATAAGGAGAAGGAAAGCTCTCCGCTAGTACATTTCAGTGATTACCCTTACATCCAGAAGCTACTAACACCAAGAGAATGGTGAGTCTGAGGTCTCTGTAGTCCTGCCACTGCACGGGGCTTGCTTTCAACATGAGCTCCCTTCCTCGGGGCCTGATGTGGCCGCTGGAAGAAAACTGAGTAAAACCTCTCAGGCCCCAGTGGGTATCCTGTAATCCTGTCTCTTGCAGGTGAGCACTGAGAGACCCACTCTGCCCCAGGCAGTTTAATGTGTGACTTCTGTACCCGTTGGTGATCCTTGGGATAGTCATCAGCACTAGTCCCTGTAGGCTCGTCCCCTCTCCAGAGCTGCCTACAAATAGAACTTCAGCTGCCCACAGCCCCACATCCCTCCAGTCACGGCAGACTATATCTGAAGTTTTGGAAGGCAGAGGGGGGATAAAGGCAGCACACAGTGGGGAAGGGATAGTGGTAGATTTTAAAAAGATAGTCATGCTGCTATGGAGATATCAGTTTAAAGCACATGGTTTCCCCCTTTTAGCTAACTTCAGCTAATTCTCGTTTTTCTAACTGTACATCTACATATTTTCATTAGGAAGTTAATGACCTCAAACCACTCTCAGAAAATACCAAAGGATCCTATTATGCTATCCCTAATAGCCTATGAGCTGACACAATGTTTGAAACTAATCAAGCACATGTCAGAGCATATAATTAAACTCTGTGATTGGATGGAAACTTGTTTCATTTTTAATACAAATTCATAGGCAGGAGTATCTCTAGTACTTCTCATCCTCCGGCCCCCCAACCCTTGGGAGAGTTCTTCAATAAACATCTTCCAGCAGCGGTCCTTAACTTGTAGTTCATGAATGCTCTGAAATTATATGCAAAATTGTGAGGATGTTATGTACATCTCCCTGAGGAAAGGACCTACAGCTCACCAAATGTTGAGAATTACTGCATTTCAGTGATACCACCACAAATCTTAGTTCCTGTCTTGCACAACTTTGAAGTGTGTACATTTATTTCTGTATTTTTCTGGGGGAACTATAAAGATTTCAGTTTTAGTAACTTAGGCCATAAAGAATAGGGAACTGACCTCAGGAACAGAAAGAGTACAATGGGCAAGGCAGGAGTAGGAGTGTCTGTGACATCGTGGAGGAGATTTAAAAAAAAAAAAAAAAGTCCAGGGAAAATAAACCTGCTTTTGCAGTGCCCTCCCGTGTCTGCAGGGAGCATGGGCAGACTGACAGCTGCAGTTTAGAGCCATCTTGGCCAAAGCTAAATTACTCAAAGGGAGGAATTAAGAAATATAGAAGTTCCTCCATGGGTTCAGCTCCTCAGCACCTCCAGGGAGTTTGGGGTTGAAAAAAAAAATAACATTTATGAAAAAAAAAAAGCCCCATTGCAGTCTTTGGAACACAATGATGTAGACACAATTTATTGAATTGTATACATCTTAAATTCGTAAAAATGGGAGCTGTTCTGTAATTTTCCACTTGACTTTTCCCTGATTTGTAGAAATGTTCTAGGATCTCCTTTTCTTGGAGGTTGGAAACAATATTTAGAAATCTGCTTTGCTTCATTGTAGATATTCGGTATCCTGAGTCACTACTTCTCAGGCCACATGAAGGTTTCCTAGGTTTCAGAGTCAATGATCCAGAGCTGTCTGTTTCTGTCCGGAGTTCCATTTCCTGGGTCCTGATGATCCCAGTAAAATCACAGAATAACTGGTCCATGTGAGCTGATCGCATTAATCACAGGTCCTTGACTGGTTCAATTATTTACCAAATAAATTCTAGGCCTCTGCTTCATGCCGGGCATTCTGCTAAGTATTGAAGAGGTGGCCATGACCGAGACAAGCATGGCCTGGGGCCTTGTGGAATTTCCAATCTAGTACTAGGGGACCCAGGCTAATAATTAGAGGCAATTACCACACACTGTGATGTCCATTGTGACAGGAGTTGCATTAAAGGGGGACCTACACTGGACTCGGTGGGAGATGGTCAAGGAAGACGGAAGGCAGTAATGGCTCAACTGGGACCTGAAGGAAGAATGAAAACTAATTAGAAAAGAAAAGAATGGGCCAAAGGAAGAATTGAAAGCACATGTGACAAAACAATAATAATAATAAGTGTAGCACTACCAGAATAACTGAGTAGCTGGGGATAAGATAGATGGGGCCCAACCATTAAGCCACTGTGAGCCATGTTAAAAAGACTTATCCCTAAGAGCAATGGAGAGACTTTGAAGGACTGGAGGATTTTAATCTAGAGACTGACTGGATGATTTGTATTTTAGAAAGATAATTTGGGGTTTTTACATGAAAACAGATTAAATAGGCCAAGATGAAGGAAGAGAAACCAGCTCTAAGGGGAGACGATGGCTGTCTAATTTAGCAAAACGATAGCAGGGGGAGAAAGGAGGGAAATGTTTTGCAATATAGTTATGTCCTGAGATCTTTCGGCTAGAGGGATGTTCTAAGGTCTATGATTGTCTTTGCTTCAATTTCTCTGTTTTCCCAGGAATTTACAGAATAGACCCCCATACCTCCTCCATCATTTGCTTCTCTCTCTGTTTCATTCCCAAACTCACTGTCTGAGAATATCAACACAAGTTACAAGAGACTGGGACAGAAATCCTCAAGCTTGTCCAAAAAATAATGTGCAGAAATAAATATATGTATCATATTTTATATAAGGTGAAAAATTACTAAGGATAAAGGAAAGCCACCAAGAGATTTCATCCTTTCAAGCATCCAAAGTAACTAGGGATCTCTGACTCAAAGTAGGGGTTCCTACAAGAAAGTCAGCATTAATTACGACTCATAAGATCTGAAGAACATTTCACTTTTGCAAAGAGAGTAGGGGGAACAAGTCTCTCCTGCTAACTTGTCCAAGGTCATGTTATCTGCTCTAAAGTGAAACTGACTTACAAGTTTCTGGAAAAAGAAGTGACAAATGGAAAATAACTGCACAGTATCCATTATGATTCACTGAAGATATATAAAATTTCATTGGTGTTGTGTTTAGTGTGCTGACTAAAGTGTGTATATTTTAGTGGAAGAAAGTTCTAAGTGCTTTCATTGGTATACTCATACCTCCTTTTATTTTTTTCATATTAGATTTTAAGCTCCTACAGCACAAAAGCCCTCACGACTGAAGAAAAAATGTATAGTTACAAGGATAAAAATGCCTTACCTCTAGAAATAGCTTTCCTTAATTGGCAAAGTTAGTCATGAGTTTCATAAAGATTTCCCCAAGCAGAAAGTATGGTCACATGTCAGCTATTCCCAATGACTGATTGGAAAGATATGTTGAAGAAAACTAGGTTCTAAAGAGTTTGCATTTTGATGGAAGACAATGGGGCTAAGATGGAAAGACTCAGAATGACGTGTAATCTCAGATTTTATCAGTGGTATGTGTGCAGAGAACAAGTCTATCT
The DNA here is from genome assembly GCA_004023965.1 of Spilogale gracilis. NCBI lineage: Eukaryota > Metazoa > Chordata > Mammalia > Carnivora > Mephitidae > Spilogale > Spilogale gracilis. The sequence continues at coordinate 51,698 of PITA01011343.1, read as the reverse complement.
GGGTACTTAAGGAAAATGGGCTTTTCACTAGCAAGTTTGCCCTCCGGAGAAAGAATAACTAGTTATTTGCAGAAATCAGGCACTGTGGAACAATCATGGGAATCTTTAAAATTATGATCTATGTAGACAAAACTTCATTTTGGAGGATTTATCAGGTATATCCATTTTGATCACTATCTCCACATGCCCCAAAGGAAAAAAGAAAAAATGGCAAGGGAATTAAGATCCAAATCCTTTTTCCCTAAATTTAAAATATTTTTTTAAAGTACTAAAAAAATACTAAAACTATAGGAATTTACTTTTAACTAAATAAAAGTTAATGTTGTATAGAAGTTGTATATGGAAGAAATACAGTTTATAATATAAACCAAAAGCCAGAATTTTAAAAGTAAATTTCTAAACATTAAATAGAGCTTTAAAAGATATAGGTCAGCAGGAAGCCCTGGGTGGCTCAGTCAGTTAGGTGCCCGCTCTTGTATTAGCTCAGGGCATGATCTCAGTGTTGTGAGATGGAGCCCTAAGTCGGACTCAGCACCGACTATGAAGTCTGCTTAAGATGTCTCTCTCCCTCTCCTTCTGCCCCTATGCCCTCCCTTTAAAAAAAAAAGATACAGGTCAGCAATTTTATCATCAATTTTATTTTTCTTTTAGAGTTAGTATCATTTCCTTTAAACTCTGAGAAAGATCTATGTGATAGGCAAGTATATATCCATTTTACAGACGAGGAAACATGCTCCAAAGACTGCAATTTACCGAAGTGATACAGCTAATAACTGGTAAAGCAAACACTTCAGCTTAGCTCAGTCTGCCTCCCAAATCTGTGTTCTTAAGCACTAATCTATACCTTGACATCTTAACTAACCAGTACATCTCAGGGAAAACTGAGATGCAAGATAAAAGGACAGGCATCGGGTCCCTCATTAACCAGGTTGGGACCCTTCTGTTGACCTTTGTTTAGACTCCAAGAAGTCTCTCAGCCCTTTAACATCAGGTCCACATTCATGTTACACTATTTCTAAAGATAAGTTTCTAAGAAACACAGTCCTGAAATTCTTCAAGAGATACATATTCTAAGACCCTTCTGGAAAACTCACAAGACACATTAGTATATTAAAAGATACCAGAAGGGGTGCCTGGGTGGCTCAGTCATTAAGTGACTGCCTTCGGCCCAGGTCATGATCCCGGAGAGCCGGGATCGAGTCCCACATCGGGCTCCCTGCTCAGTGGGAAGACTGCTACTCCCTCTCTCACTCCCCCTGCTTGTGTTCCCTCTCTAGCTGTGTTTCTTTCTGTCAAATAAATAAATAAAATCTTAAAAAAAAAAAAGACACCAGAAGTTCCACATTAAAGGAAACATGTTGTATATGTGTCCCAGCAGGAAACTGATGTCACATCTAAAAAGAGTAACTGGATGAAGTTTAATGAAAGGCTGCTTACCAAGTTTAGGCAGAGTTTAGGAAACCAATATGGGACAAGGAATCATTCTGGGACTTGCAACAGTGAGAAGCCATTACAATCAGTGGGTCTGAAAGGGCAAAAGTTACAAAGAAGGACCAAGGGACTGAGATTCCAGAGAGGACAAAACTGTGGAAAAGACAACTGATGTTCTGCAGACTTTTCCCCCATGAGGTGGTTGCTGTATCTGGGCACATGGAAAGAGGCTATGAATCCACAGGGAAGGAGGCTTTGTGTGGGCTTGCCTGGACAGAGGGCAACTCCTGAAAGACTCAGATTCCCCTCTAAAACAACGGATACCAGAAGACTACAGAATAACATTTTTAAGGTCTTGAAAGAAAGTAAGTGCCCTCCTAGAATTCTATACCCAGAAAAAATAGTCCTCAAAACCAAAGTTAAACTACAGATATATTCAGACAAAATGTTGGGAGAAGCAGTCTGCCATGGGTCCTGAATATCTCAGCACATCTTGCTCTGTGTGCCAAACTGCAAAATATAATCATCATCTGGTCTTGGATTATTTCTGTAGCTAGTCACATAGGCAATTAGTTAAGTAGATCACATGACTACATCATGAGTACCATGCAATTGGTCACTCTCTAGAAGAGGGGGACCGGCTGGCTTATTGGCTACTACAAAAGACGCTGAACCTTTGGTCTTTGCTTCTTCCACTGCACAACCCTCTACTTGTGTATAACACCCACAATCTGGGTCCACAGATTTGCCTCAGATGACTAGGGGGAAGGGAAACCAGAGCTGCCATGCTTATAAGACTGCCCTTTGCTCTGCTATGAGTAACACACTTTCTTGACTCCATTGGAATTTGTCACCTATTTTTGGTCTTAGAAGGTTGAGACAAGTTGGAGGTTCTTCCTCCAACAAAGGGGAGCAGCTAACAAGGTGTCAAGAGAGACAATGACTTTGGGGAAGAGGAAAAGCAAGAATCTTATAGTCTTGGCTCAGGGATATGAGGAAACACTTTAGCAACCAGAAGCAAACATTCTCACATAAGTGGTGGATAAAGGAGGGGGGGGGGGTGCCTGGCTGACTGAGTCGGAAGAACACGTGACTCTTGATCTTGGGGTTGTAAGTTCGAGCCCACATTGCGTGTAGAGATTACTTAAAAATGAAATCTTAAAAAAAGGGGTGGATTAAGGGAGGAATAAGGGGTGCCTGAACTATAAATATACATGAATTGAATCAATAGAAGAGGCTGAGCTATGGAAAATACAATTGAAACAAGCTACCCAGGGGCGCCTGGCTGGCTCAGTCAGAAGAGTGTGCAACTCTTGATTTCTGGATCATAGGATTGAGCCCCATGATATGGGAGTAGAGATTACTAAAAAAAATAAATAAATAAACTTTGAAAACAAACAAACAAAAGAAACAAACTTCCCAGAGGATGTCATGGCTGTTGTCCGCTTTCCTACAGGACAGGAAACTAGGAGAGTATCGGGGCAACCCTCAGAGAGTAAAGCATACTTGTACCCTGTTTTAGCCTCCCTTTCCAGGGAATGACTGATAAGTTTTTAGGACGTGGCCCCCAGGGTGGAAGATTCCACTAACTGTGTTGTTAGTACTCTGAAGCCTATGCCAGAGGCCATGATGGTTTGGGACCAAAAGATGCCCAGGATAAAGACAGATAGCCCCCCAAACCAGTTGGGGTCTCTTCTGTCTGAGACAAAACTGGGAACAGGAATAACAAACCCCTCCAAAGGGACATGTCTGTGTACAGAGCTGATAAAACAAGAGTTCCCCCCGAAGAGACTAATGGGGTAAACTCTGAAGAAATTCAAAGCAGGTGTCAAGCCATGGGAGGCCCCAGCTGGCAGCTGTCCTGGTGGAAAGGGGACACTGTAAAATCTGTTCCTTCCCTGGAGCTCCATCCCTCCCTACTATAGCAACTAAGCAATGAGGTTGCTCCTCCTTAAACATCTTAACCCAACGTTGCATCCCTCTGTCCTGATCTAATAGCCTCTAATGATCAGGCAAGACTGGGTGGGGCCAAGATCTTTCTTTCCCTAATGAAATGCTTAGGCTCCACTGACAGAGCAGTAAGATGGGGTAAGAGACTATAGTTTATGTTGTTATTTGACTCTCTTGAAGGGTGAGGTTCATGCACTCCAGTGGCCAGATATAAAAACAGTAAGTGGATCGGGAAATGACCATCCAGGTGAGGCTGTTCAGATGACTGCTGTCTACCACAGCTGTTGCTCCCCATGCTGAATGTGTAATTTGTGTTGACATTTTACATGATTACATCATCAAGTCCAAGGGCATTTTCTTAATCAGGAAGAGCCACTTGAGGGTGACAGTGGAACCAGTGCACAAAAGACCAACAACCAGACTTCTGGTTCCCTCCCATGCTATGTTAAGAAAAGAGACAGAGAGACTTTAAGGAAAGGAAAAAGAAAGCACAGGCTTGACGAAGGATGTCAAGCCAACAGGGTAATGAAAGATGCAGAATCTGGGGTGCCTGGGTGGCTCAGTTGGTTAAGCGACTGCCTTCGGCTCAGGTCACGATCCTGGAGACCCAGGATCGAGTCCCATATCAGGCTCCCTGCTCAGCCGGAAGCCTGCTTCTCCCTCTTTCACTCCCCCTGCTTGTGTTCCCTCTCTGTCTGTGTTTCTCTCTGTCAAATAAATAAAATCTTAAAAAAAAAAAAAGAAAGATGCAGAATCTCAAGACACCAGCCCTTTGTGCCAGTGAAAAGTCTAACAAGAGATAAACGCTTACAGTGAATTATTGCCAACTGAATCCCTGAATACCCAATACCGGTGGGTATCCAAGTGAATCCACATCCAGGCAAAACTAAATGAAACAAGGTCATCAATCAGGCAAATATAGCCCAAGTAGCCGGCATTATTCTTGCATTTGTCATGAGACCAGGAGCAGCGACCTTACCAACAGTAACACAATGGGCTCAATATACAGACTTCCATTTATAAGACAAAGAAACCTACATGGCCTACAAAGATGGTGGCATCGTTAGTCACTGACTTGGCTTTCTAAAGTTGAGTATCTGCTTGTTCCTGGTACATAGACTGTATCAGGTCTCACATGCAATCCTGTGGCCACCACTAGAATCTAATAGCCTTTCACATTTACAGTGGCAATGGAAATCCATACCTGTGAGAACAGCAGATTCTACTGTGCTCAAGATCTGCTATGATATGGGGAATACGGGTACCATGTTGATGTTCCTAACACTTGTGGTGCCATTGGTTAAAAAAAACTGCCATGCTGTGCTCCATTAAGTCTTGTCTATTATTGGTATCTGTAGAGTTTTGCTTGTTTGCCCTCCTATAAAAGGCTGAAGTTCTTTGCTGACATAAAAGTTAATAGAATTGCTTCTAGTACATGTGCTTACACTCCTCTAGTAGGAGTTCAACAGGCACAAGGAAAATGACCCCAGATGGAAGCACAGAAACATGAGAAGAAACAGCAAGATCCAGAGGAGTAAAACTATATAGCTACATATAAATGAACATTTCTTTAATAGACAAAGGTTTGTTCAATGTTTCTCCTTGCATGCATGACTTTTGATGGATTGTAGCTTTCAAGGAATTGCTGCATTTCATCTAAGTTATCAGATTTCCGGGTATGGGATTGTTAATAATATTCCTGAAGTATCCTCTTTTTGAAGTGTAATACATACAACATTAATATATATTAGCTTCAGACTCAAGATTTGTATACACTGTGAAATGATCACAATAGTCTAGTTCCTATCCATCACCACAGGAAGTGATAAAAAATTGTTTTTCCTTGTGACAAGAACTTTTAAGATTTGCTCTCTTGGCAACTTTCAAATATGCACTACATACGTATTCTTTTAATGTCCCTGGTTCAGAGTGAGGGCCCCTCTTTCATTGCTCGTATCATAATTTGTATCTGGTTGTTTAATCTGGATAGATATTTATCAGTTTTAATGATAACAATCTTGTGACACTTGGGTGGATCAGTTGTTAAGAGTCTGCCTTCGGCTCAGGTCATGATCCTGAAGTCCTGGGACTGAGTCCCACATCAGGTTCCCTGCTGGGTGGGAAGCCTGTTTCTCCCTCTCTCACTTCCCCTGCTTCTGTTCAGTCTCTAGCTGTGTTTCTCTCCATCAAATAAATAAATAAAATCTTCTTTAAAAAATGGTAACAATCTTTAAAAAAAAAAACAACTTTTGGTTTTTTTTCTATTTATTTTGTTTTTAATTTCACTGATTTCTGCTCTAATTTTTACTATTTCCTTACCTCTGCTTACATTGGATCTAATTTACTGTTCTTTTTCTGGCTTCCCTAAGTAAAAGATGACATTACTAGGTTAAGGTATTTCTTCTTTTCTTTTTTTTTTATATTTAATTAATTTATTTATTTGAGGAACAGGGAGAGAGAGAGCATCCATAGAGGAAGGGGTAGTAGGAGGGAGAAGCAGGCTCCCTATTGTGCAGGGTACCTGATGCAGGGCTCAATCCCAGGACCCTGGGATCACCTGAGTCAAGGCAGATGTTTAATCAACTGAGCCATTCAGGAGCCCCTCTTCTTTTCTAATATAAGCATTCACTACTATAAATTTCCCTCAAGGCACTGTTTCCGCTGTGTCACACGAATATTAATAAATTATATTTTCATTTTCATTTAGCTAAAAATATTTTTAAATTTTGCCTGAGACTTCTTCTTTGGCCCTTGTGTTGTTTAGAATCGTGTTGTTTAATCAACAACCATTTCAAGGCTATTCATTATATTGTTAACCTAGTTTTGTTTAAGGTCTAAATACAAAATTTTAGAAAAACATTTTCTTTGGTAAAGAAAACAGCATGTTTTAATGATTCCCAATGTATAACATTTGTTTCTGCTTAACAACTATAAATAAAAATACCTTAAAAGAATGAAAATTTCCTTTATCAGAGCAAAATGGCAGCATTAACTCATAGCTGATTAAAGTTTAGAAATGTTCCAGTATGAGACATTGACTAAATCTTAATATTGATAGAGTTGCTTTGCATAAAATTTATTTTTCAAGTTATATTTCCAATTTCTCTATTTCCTTTTAAAGACTTTTCAGTAGGCCAGAAGGTTAAAAATAAGAATGAAAACATCAATATGTCCATTAGAGAAAGAAACTGAAATTACACCTTTAAGGAAAGAAAGAGCTGAGTCATTCCCAGGAGAATGATGAACTGGAAGCTTTCAGAGATGCAATTTCCTCCCCCTTAATTTGTCAATTTCATGGTCATCCATTCAGGAGCCAAACTGTCTGTGCTCAGCAATTCCTCCCTACAGGTGTGCGGGTGGCAGCACCTGTAATGTGGAGGTTGCTTGCTCGGTAAGAATTTTGTTCTTGGCATTGCTGCTTGTGCCTCCAGACTCTTTGATCAGAGTCATGCAGGTGCTTACTTGCCTTAAGTCTGTCACTAAAACACAGGTGCCTCAAGTCTACTTTTAGGCATATTTCCTAGACCACACACACATCAAAGACCTTATTTCGGTGCACTTTCAGTGAGACATACAAAAGTAGCTCCCAATAGACCATGAACTTCACAAGTAAGGACCATGTCCTACTCCTCTCTGTATACCAATGGCCTGCCACATCATTGATGAACCCTGGTGGTAAAGATTAAATGAAGTTCCATCTGTGGCACATAAATAGAGCTCTACAGATACACTAGCCAAGGTAAGCCCAGTGCCTGATTTAGGAGTAGGTGGGTCAAAGACCTAAGTTCTGGTCCTGTCTCTGACTTACCCTGTGACCTTAAACAAGTTGCCCGATTTCTCTAGGTGTCAGTTGTGTCATCTTTTTAATGAGAAGTTTGGGCCTAATCTTCATCCTAGTGTCCCTGCACATCCTATTTCAGCTTTAAGATTCTAGCATCCAATGAGCTGAAACCTACAGATTCCCACAGTTCCCATTAACCGATCAGTCTTACAAATATGGAAAAGTACTTCAGCAGGTACTGCATTAGGCATTGTGGCATAACACTAAAGATTGGGCATACTCCCATATCCAAAGTTCAGAGTCCCAGAATTTATAGGGAAATACAAAGGATATAAAATAGCCAATACAGTTTTAAAAAACAACAATGTCAGAAGATTTAATGCTACCTGACTTCAAGACTCAGGACAAAGCTCTGGCTATGGAATCAGCATGGTAGTAGCTTAAGAACAGACATATATGGACTAATGGAACAGAAAGGAGTCCAGAAAAAGACCATATATTTGTCAATTGATTTTCAACAAGGATTTTCAAGAAATAATTACCAAAGGAGGTAATTCAATGGATAAAAGACAATCTTTTCAACAAGTGGATAATCATAATCATTGAGGAGCATCTCAATCCTTACTTCCTACCATTTAACAAAATTCATTCAAAATGGATAACAGACCTAAATTTAAGAGCTAAACTTATAAAACTTCTAAGAGAAAACAACATGAAATATCTGTGATCTTAAGATGGGCAAAATCTTAGAACACAAAAATCACAAACCAAAAAAGAAAAAAATGAATAAACTAGACTTCATCAAAATTAAAGTGGTTCTGGTGGTGTCTGGGTGGCTCAGTTGGTTAAGCAACTGCCTTTGGCTCAAGTCATGATCCCAGAGACCCGGGATCGAGCCCCACATTGGGCTCCCTGCTCGGCGGGAAACCTGCTTCTCCCTCTCTCACTCCCCCTGCTTGTGTTCCCTCTCTAGCTGTGTTTCTCTCTGTCAAATAAATAAAATCTTTAAAAAAAAATTAATGTAGTTCTGAGATGTCTGGCTAGCTCAGTTGGAAGAGACTGCAACTCTTTATCTCAGGGTCATGAGTTTGAGCTCCACATTGAGTGTACAGATTACTTTAAAAATAAATATTAAAAAATTAAAAGTAGTTCTTCTTCAAATGATCCTATTAAGAAAAATGAGAATGATTCTGGCAAGATGAAGAATTAGGAAGCACCAGGAATCTGTCTTCACCTCTAGACAACAATCACACTGGTAAAATCTGTCTCATAGAACTATTTTAGAATCCTGGAGACTGTTGAATATTGAAATTTCAGCAAAAGGACTGGTGGTAAATTTCAGTCAGTTTCAGCTCTTAGCACAATAGTAGCTACTCATCTCCCACCCCAGCCCTGTGGAAGGATCCCTGCCCCAAGAGCAGCTTGCACACAGCCTGACCCTCAGCAAATAGATAATGACCATGTTGGATTTATTCTTGCAATGCAGGGATGTTTCAACACACAAAAATCAGTCAATGTAATACATCATATTAGCAGAATGAAGGAAAAAAATACAATCATCCAAACTGATGTAGAAAAAGCATTTGACAAAATTCAACAAACTTCCATGATAAAAACAACTTAAAAACTAGGTATAGAAGAAAATTACCTCAACATAGCAGAAGCCATATATGAAATATCCACAGCAAACATTATACTCAGTGGTAAAAGACAGTTTTTCCTCTAAGATCAGGAACAAAGCAAGGCAAGGCTGCCCACTTTCACCACTTCTGGTCACACAGTACTGAAACTTCTAACCATAGCAATTAGGCAAGAAAAAGAAATAAAAGACATTCAAATAAGAAAAGAAGAAGTAAAATTATCACCGTTTGCCAATGATATGATCTTCCATGTAAAAATCCTAAAGATTTCACACACAAAAAAAGTTGAGAATAAAGGAATTCAGCAAAGTAGCAAAATACAAAGTCAACACACAAACATCAATTGCCTTTCTATAAACTAACAATGAACAATCTGAAAAGGAAATTACAAGAACATTTCCATTTATAATAGTATCAAAAGATAAAATACTTACAAATTAATTTAACCAAGGAGGTTACAATGAAGACATAAGACCCTGCTGTAAGAAATTAAATAAGACATATATAAATGGAATATAAACACCCCATTTTCATGATTGCAAGACTTAATACTGTTAAAAGGTCAATACTACCCAAAGAAATCTACAGAGTCAATGTAATCCCATCAAAATCCCAATGACTTTTTTAGCAAAATAGAAAAATCCATCATAAAATTCATATGGAATCTCAAGTGGCCCAAATAGTCAAAACAATTCTTAAATAAGAATAATAAAACTAGAGGATTCACACTTCCTGATTTCAAAATCTGCTACAAATCTACAATGATCACAGTAGTGTAGTACTGGCATAAAGACAGACATATAGAGCAATGGAATAGAATAGAAAGCCCAGAAATAAATTCTTGCACATATTGTCAAATGATTTTTGACAAGGGTGCCAAAACCATTCAGGGGGAAAGGACAATCTTTCTAACAAATGATGCTGGAAAACTGGATATCCACATACAAAAGAGTTACACTGAACTCTTACCTAATACCATATACAAAAATTAATTCAAAGTGGATCAAGTACCTAAATGTAAGACCTCAAACTATAAAACTCTTAGAAGAAAACATATAATAAAAGCTTCATTAAAAAAAAAAAAAAAGATGGGGCTCCTGGGTGGCTTAGTTGTTAAGCATCTGCCTTCAGCTCGGGTCATGATCCCAGGGTCCTGGGATGAAACCCTGCATCGGGCTTCATGCTCAGCAAAAAGCCTGCTTCTCCCTCTCCCATTCCTCCTGCTTGCATTCCTCTCCTCCCCTCAAATAAATAAATAAAATTAAAAGAAAAAAAAAACTTCATGACACTGGAGTTGGTAGTAATTTTTTGGATATGATACCAAAGGCAAAGATAACAAAAGAAAAATAGACAAATTGGACTTTATGAAAATTTTAAATTTTTATACATCAAAAGACAGCATCAACAGTATAAAAAGACAACCCACAGCATGGAAGAAAATATGTGTGAATCATGCATTTGAGAAGGAATTCATATCCAGAATATATAGGGAATACCTAAAACACAACAACAGAAGAAAACAAGCAACCCAATTCAAAGATGACTAAGGGACTAACAGAAATACACATTTCTCCAAAGAATATATACAAATGGTCAATAAGCACAAGAAAAGATGCTCCAGATCGCTAATCATTAGGTCAATAAATCAAAACTACAATGAGATTCCACCTCACACTCATTAGGATGGTTATTATCAAAGAATCCAGAAAACAACAAGTGCTGGCAAAGATCTGAAGAAATTGGAACCATTGTGCACTGTTGGTGGGAATGTAAATGGCACATTTGTGATGGAAATAGTATGGCAGTTCCTCTAAAAGTTAAAACTAGAACAGCAACCGGATTCAGCAATTCCAATTCTGGGTGATACTCAAAAGAATCGAAAGCAGGGTCTCGAAGAGATCTTGGTACACCCATGTTCACCATAGTGGTGTTCACAATAATCAAAAGGTGGAAATAACCCAAATGTCTATGGAAGGAAGAACACGAACAAAACGTGATACACACAATGGAATATTACTCAGTCTTAAAAAGGGAGGAAATTCTGACACACACGCTACTACATGGATGAACCTCGAGGGCATTACGCTAAGTGAACTATACCAGTCCCAAAAAGACAAATACAGAATGATCCCATGTATGTGCAGTACTTGGAATAGTCCAAGTCGGGGACACAGAAAGTAGAATGGTAGTTGCCAGTGGCTGGGGGGAGGGGAGAATGAGGAGTTGTTTAATGTGCATGGAATTTCAGTTCTGCAAGATGAAAAAGTCCTGGAGATTGGTTGTACAACAAGTATATGAATACACTTGACACTGCTGAATTTACACTTAAGAGGGAAGTAGGAGAGGGGCAGAGGGGAGGAGAGAGAAAGAGGAGCCAGCAAGCCATGGTGGGGAGGGGAAGAAGGTTCTGCCCAGGAGAGTGAGTTCATTCTCAGGGCTGTACTTTAAAACTTTTGGACTTTGTGAGAGAATAGCACAAGGTGGCTTTCAATCACTATATGGAGTCTGTGTTTCCCTTTCAAACTGTAGTATATGCAGTAGCACTACATTCTTCTCTAGAAGATAAAATCAAAAGAACTGAATCACCTTTTTATTTTTTTTCTCTTAAAGATTTTATTTATTTGACAGAGAGAAACACAGCCAGAGAGGGAACACAAGCAGGGGGAGTGAGAGAGGGAGAAGCAGGCTTCCCGCCGAGCAGGGAGCCCGATGTGGGACTCGATCTCGGGTCTCTGGGATCATGACCTGAGCCGAAGGCAGTCGCTTAACCAACTGAGCCACCCAGGCGCCCCTGAATCACCTTTTTAATTGCTCTCACAGACGTCTGCTTCCAAACAGCAAATGACGTCATGCTGGAAAATTCTACTATTTCTTCAGTTAAATCCTGCCTTCCTCTAAATGGGAATTCTCTGGGACTAGTTAACATGTCAATGTTAACATTTATTGAGCCCTTTCCTCGTTTCAGGGACTGTATCAAGCATCCTACGTGTGTTATAGCACTTAGATCCTGAAGTATCCTCGATGAGGCAAACACTCTTATTATGCAAACTGTTAATTTTATAGACGACAAATCTGAGACACAGGTTAAATAACAGTGTAAGTTCACACAGCTGGTAAGGAAAGCTCTAGAAATCCAGGTTTTACTTTTCCTCAAATTCCAGACAAGATCTTTCCCTATAGATAACTTTTCCCTTCAGAACAAAAGTTAAACAAATTAGGGGGTGTAGCCCAGGGGCAGAATATTTGACTGCAAAAGTTAAATTAAATAAGAGCTGGCATCCTTTAGACTACAACACCTTGTAAAGGGAGCTGGAAGCTACTGAGGTAGACTGAGGGGAGTAAAACAAAGGGAGGCTACACAGGGCCAACTCAGGTAAGTCCAACCCGAGGACTTTGTGATCCCAGTAACAATGAATTTCATACACATTCTGGAATATACCATGTTTTCTACCCTGTGTATTCACGCAGGCTGTCCCTTCCACTGGGAAAACAGTCCTCCTGCCCTACTTTACCTGACCGACTCTGCCTCATCCATCAAGACTAGAGTCCAAGAAACCCTCCCTAACCCTCTTTTTCCCACGCTGCCAGAATGAGTCTAGTACACTTACCATAGTCCATCGGAATTTTCTTTTCTCTGTGTCTGCTTCCTCCAGTTAGGGAAGATTCTGTGGCTTATTAATGACTACCGTTTACTGTAGTGATGACTGCTTCACACACAGCATTTCATTTAATCCTTAAAACAATCCTGTGACATTGATATTTTCAACCCCCTTCTTTTTTTTTTTTTTTATAAGGAGGAAAATGTCTTAGAGCCAGTATCTTCTGTAGGCTATTAAGAGACACATGAAAGACACAAGCTAGGGGCGCCTGGGTGGCTCAGTCGCTAGGTATCCCAGGGTCCTGGGATCGAGCCCCGCATGGAACCCCGCAAGGGCTCCCTGCTGGGCGGGAGGTCTGCTTCTCCTTCTCTCACTCCTCCTACTTGTGTTCTCTCTCTCTCGCTCGCTGTCTCTCTCTGTCAAATAAATAAATAAAATCGTTCAGCAACAACAAAGACAGATGTAAGCGAGACGTGACACAGAGCCTGCACCTGTTGCCACTAGAGCGCACTGCACGTCCCACATTCCGATCTGCAGTCTTCATGTGCAACACAGTAGCTTGCAAATGACTGCTTAGGAAATGTTTGCTGAACTGATTTGAAGCCACTGGCTTACATGATAAACAAATAAACCAATATGCACAAATGAGGCATGGTATTTAAAAACTGTAAAAGTTCATCCCCTTTGGGGGCATATTAAACTAATAAAAACAGAAGGGAAGAAGAGGGTATTTTCCAGGTCAACCGGCTGCCCCCAGCGAGAAGGATCTGCCCACGGAGAGGCAGCAGTCCACACCAGGTACACCCCATTGACAGAAAAGCTGCATGCAAACAGCTCGTGTTCTGGAATAAGTCACGATGAGAAAATAGCATTTTATGGAGAAGCCTGGACTTATCTCACACTGTCTTGCTATCCTTAGAGAAGAGAATTTTTTTTAAAAAGTTTGTGGGAGGGGCCCATAAGGGAAGGACAAAAACTAAAGAGTTTAAAAGAAAGGGGGATGGTTCATGTGTAATACCTTCTTCACCTCCTAGATACGAAAGGCCTGGGTGGAAAACTATTTCACCAGGGTCCCCGAAGAATGACATGTGAAGACTGGCAGAGCCCGAATTCCTCAACGACTCTGAGAGCTGTACATGGACACAGGAGCAACACATGTTGACGAAGTGTTTACCGTGGTCCAAACTCTGCACAATGTACATTAAATGAGATAAAGTGTGTGAAAGAAAGAAAGAAAGAAAGAAAGAAAGAAAGAAAGAAAGAAAGAAAGAAAGAAAGAAAGAAAGGCGGGCAAAGAACCCGGCACGGAGCCCTCCATCAGTGTCGGTCATGGTCATTATGCCTATGACTATGAACATACCATCATCAGCTCATTTATTCTGTTACCACCCCCAGGTTACCTACAGGGAACTGAGTGCAGACACATTAGGTAACAAGTTCAGGTGGACACAACTGGAACACGGAGGGGGCACAGCCCAACGTGGAAAAAGCCTAGAGCAGAGAAGGTCATGGTGACCGCCATGGGTGGTGCCGCTATCCCGGGAGAGCCTGTGCAGAGCTCTTCAGAGTTATACCTAAGTCAGGGGCACCCAGGGGGCTCAGTTGTTAAGCATCTGCCTTCGGCTCAGGTCATAATCCTGGAGTCCCTGGATGGAGCCCTGCATCAGGCTCCCTGCTCGGCGGGAAGCCTGTTTCTCCCTCTCTCACTCCCCCTGCTTGTGTTCCTTCTCTAGCTGTGTTTCTTTCTGTCAAATAAATAAATAAAATCTTAAAAAAAAAAACCAATTATATGTAAGTCTGACACCAACCCTGCAAAGTTCTTCCATATGAAGAAGTTGAAGCTCAGAAAGGTCATGTCCAAAATCTCACAGCTAGTGCAGAAGAGGCCAGATTTAAACTCAGATCTACCTGACCCTCAAAGGCTTTTTCGGGAACAGCAGGCTCTGGGGTCATAAGTTGTGCTGTGGGCACATTCCCTCTGAGCCCACCGTGGATGCTGCATTGGGCCCCCACATACTGGGTATCCTGTGTGTGGAATACAGTCCTCAGGGGTTGTTGTGAAGAAGGCATTCAAGAAGCCAGATATTCAACAATGTAATTTTCTATGCGTGAGTCCACGTTCAAAAACGAATGCTTCCTGTCAAAGGTAGTTGTGTACTTGAGTAACAAACCTGGATAATAAAAGGTTCAGAGGAAAATATTTCCATTTTCTGGAACAATTATTTGGGGGAGGCTTATTTTTCGAAGAGAGTATTATTGGAAATCAAGTTTGGTACACTTTAACTCTATGTGGAGCTCCAGATACCTGGGCTTCCCTGAGCTCCAAAGCTTCACAGACAATAAATCACAAGAGAAGCTCTTCTCCCAGACTCAGCCCTGCTCCACTGTTACTACATTGCTTAGATGAAAAAAAAAAAAAAATGGACTGCCTAGACAATATCCAGAGGAACAGAAACTACAGAATTTGCCTTATTTTGGTGTCCCAGATGTTGCTGCACGTTGCAAACTGTATGATAATATTTACTGATTACAATGACAAGAAATATACTTGTATTTGGATGGATGTGTCATCAGTCAGCACTGTGGGAATCTACAGGTCTTACCTTGTAAAAAAAAAAAAAAGTTTAATTTCAGTTCAATCTGTCCATTCCTTCTAGGGTTTCACCTTCCCCAGGTAACCCCTCATCCTGAAAAAAAAAAAATCTTTAAAACCATTTTGTCGATAAAAATAGGTTGGGAGTTTCACAGGGGTAACCTTGTCATTTTGTGCTTTTTTAACTATTACCATGTGTTTCTTTAGAGTCCTTGGGTCAGTTGTGTACTTTGCAAAGCTCAGCCGATGCCTCCAAAGTATTTGTCCTAATTATTGCTCAACACACTTTCATAATCATTTCCCTGGTCTGAACTCAAAAAGAAATGTAAATATAAATTACCATTCAATGCTATTAATGCTGATATTACCAAATTATGCTATTACCAAATTACCAAAAGACGCCATTAATGCTGCTAAGGATTATTCCAGAGGTAATAAAGATTAAAGCTGTCAAAATTAATTAAGCACACACTCATTAAATCCAAGGTAGCTTCTGTGTCTTTATTGCACAAATACAATTAACACTTAATCTGAATCTCGATAAGTTACATAATCATGTGACTCAAAATAAAGGGAGGATACAACCTTGGCCTTCTCCGTTTTACATGGGAAAACATTAATGACGCTGACATCGGAGACAATTAGACAGTGTCAGCCAATTGTTTTTAGCCAGCTTTCTCTCACATCTGTGGTGTCTACAAGCAAGAAGGCTCATTGTTTCCACAGGCCTCCTTCGGGCCATGGCTTTTTGTGTAAACCGTCAATCTTTTGGGGAATATCAAAGCCGTGAGGAAATTAGAACAGACCAGCTCTGCTGCCCCACACTAAAGCTTAGCAGGGTGCATCCACTATGCCACTAATTAGGCAGTGACCAACAAAATAACCTGTCAATGTCCGCTAGCCATTTCCCACACACCTGCATTTCATACCCTAATAAGCATACAGCAAGAGAAAAAAAGGGATAACTGCTGAAGTGTGAAAAATGAACAAAATATAACAATGTTTCCATCCCCACCTATACTTCGGGCAATTACCATTTAACATGAGGGGGACGCAACATGTCTGAAGACTCACAATACAGTATCTGAAACTAAAACCCCAGGGAGGGGAGCCACACATTGAGACTGCATTAAGGTTTGCTTCAAAAATATCACGCTTAGAAGAATCTGGAGTTATGCATAAAACCCAGGAAACTGAAAATGACCATAATTTAGATTAGGGGCCAGGAGGCTGACTTTTTTAAAAAACCATTTTCCATGCAAGCCATTAAAGAGAAATGCATACTATTCTCTTCGTTTGCTTCTGTGAAGCAAAACTGTATCACAGGGCAGGAAAGAGTAGCAGGTCGTCACGTGCATCCGGGTTTGGTAAATCTGTGATCACCATCATTCTTTTGACCTACCATACGTTAATTAATTTCTTCCTTGGGTTTCTATTTTTTCCCCACGGGCTCCTACTGTAAAATTCTGAATGCAGCGTTTTATTTTCTCAAATTTTCACTCACTGAGAAAGCTGCACTTACCTTGCAGATAAGAAAGCTGGAAAGGTGCAATATTAAATGGATTGAAAACTCTCTAGCTCTGCCCTTCAGCTTTAGAATGCATCTGAAAACTCTCTTCATCCAAGTGTCGAAATACCTTTGTACCATTAACCACATGATTCTTAACAGATTCCAACTGGATGTCTATTTAAGACTCTTCCCAACAACCTGGGTCACAAAATCTCCTTAATTCTAATCTTACTGATTAGAGTTTATCAAAAATAGGTACTACCACAAAAAAATGTTTGTAAGGTATAAAATAAGAACTATAAGAATCGGATTAGTGCGATTCAAGTGAAAACAAAAATTACTAGGCCCCTCTCAAAGCAAAGAGTTAAGAAAAAAACAAAACAAAAACTTTGCACAATGCCTCTCTCCACTTTGTTTTGCCCTAAACAAAGATTTTGTGGTACAGGTACCCATACGATAGATTTCTTATGAAAGGCCCCTGACTTTTAAGACCATATATCCTTTGGAGCAACTCCTTTTTGTGCCTAGGGATCCAGCTGAACTTTTTTTAAACAGAGAACAAGAGAAATGTAAGGACAAAATTGCTATGTGAAGAAACATCACTTCATCTCCATATGTCCCAAGGAACAGGCTATATTGAGAGAGCGTCCTTGATAGAACCGCATACAATATAGACCAACATTCAAATGGTATTTGTTAGATACTTCTGAACACTACTTTTCTTTTCATTAGACTTTATCCAAAAACAGCATTTTCAATGATAAATAAAAACTTTCTCCACCTCTTCCTACTTGAACTCAAGTACAGAAGGCCCCTATTTAAAATGCAGCCCTGGAGCCGCCACTAGGCTGCCTGTCCAGCTGCCAGGAGCTTTTGTGTACAAAGATGTTAATTGGTCCTAATCCCCTTCTAGAAGCTGTTTTGGTAGCCTGACCTGGCACCCTGAAGAAGGACACCTTGGTGTGAAAAACTAAAGGGTCCATTGAGAAGGGAGTGAAAGGCAGCCAAGCATTCCAACACATTTTAATTTCAGGAATTAAAAAAGGGGAACATCATCATGGAGATCCTAGAGAAATCTTACAAAGCTTTAATAATAGTGAAGTAAGTCCTACAAACACCCAAGCTGCACATACACACACACCCACACACGCACACACGCACACACGCACAAAGGGAGAGAAGGAAGCCCCAGAGTGAGGGCAAAGGGAAATTCAGATGCTCAAATTCGCCATTTGATTACTTCAGCTCATAACCTGGTTCTCTGAAACTCAAAGACTGGATTTGACTAGTTGAGATTTTTTTTTCCATCCTTATTTACCAAACTGATAAGTCTGTGAAAATCGAATCGCTCCGTTATTCATTTCCCCAGAGATTCTGCCATACTATATAGTCTCATTTTGCGGAAGTGTAGTATCTAGCTCATTGGCTAGATTTAAATTTTTCTGACAATTCAGTTTCTCGAAGAAAAAATGAAGAGAAAAAGAATATTAATTCTTCTGGAAAATTTCTAATTCATTCTACTACATGTCAAATAATCTTTTCTTAGCACACTGTAAAATACTATCTGTACTAGGTACCAATTTAGAGAACATGCATTTACAGCCTGGGTGGCAAATTATGCTAATAGTGTGTGTGATCTACAAGAGTTCACAGATCAACTTCATGGGTCAAAGGAGTTTGCGTTTCATCTGATACAAGCAGAAAGATATGAAGATTATGGATTACTAAAATTGCGCCAAATGAAAAATTTTCAACCATGACCTAGCTGATATTTTAATCTCCCGCACTGATTTCTGAAGGTTGGTGTTTTTCCACTAGCACATCAGACACAGACAAGGGCAAGAGAGCCAGAGGACTGTCTCTGGTGAGGACGTTCACAAGGTGCGTCATGTAAAATGCGGTAGAATCCTCAAAGCAACTGAAGAGGCACAGAAAGGGAATGGCAAGTTTTTCTGGCAATGGAGGCTCATTCCAGGAGCAGAAGGCGGCATTCTGCTGTGCTTTCAAAGGACTGAAATTTGAGATGATCCAGTCTATGGAATAAGAGATTCCAATCATCAAAATGAAGTTGATGTAATATAATCAGATACTTAAAACAATCCTCTAAGAACAGCAGTCCTATTTTGGTCATAAACATCTTTCTCACAAACCACTTAACTCCTAACTCCTCCCACTATATCTTCTTTAAACGATGGCCAACTGTAAGAACCAATTAACCATGCCCAACTCCACTCTATGAGTATCTCACAAGATCATGATGTGGCCTGTATAAGTCACTCTCCCAAATGAGTCCCTTGTCACTTAGCAAATAAGGAGAAAGAATGCAGGACTTGAAAAGTTACTGACTTTCAAACTCAGTATTTATGTTCCCTGAATCTCCTCAAATGCTGCTGGTGGAGATAGCTGACGCTTCATCACACAAGCCAACTTCTTAAAGAGAGAGCAGCCCTGAAGGTGACATAAGGAATGGCAGCCTCCTTTATTTTTTTAAAAGTCTTGGGGCGCCTGGGTGGCTCAGTCCTTAAGCATCTGCCTTTGGCTCAGGTCATGATCCCGGAGTCTCAGGATTGCGCCCTGCAACCGGCTCCCTGCTCGGCGGGAAGCCTGCTTCTCCCTCTCTCACTCCCCCTGCTTGTGTTCCCTCTCTAGCTGCATTTCTGTCAAATAAATAAATAAAATCTTTAAAAAATATAAAATAGGGGCATCTGGGTGGCTCAGTTGGTTAAGCGACTGCCTTCAGCTCAGGTCATGATCCTGGAGACCCGGGATCGAGCCCCGCATCGGGCTCCCTGCTCAGTGGGAGGCCTGATTCTCCCTCTCTCACTCCCCCTGGTTGTGTTCCCTCTCTGGCTGTGTTTCTCTGTCAAATAAATAAAATCTTTAAATATATATATATATATAATAAAATAAAATGAAAGTCTTAAAATCAAAAAGACCTTAGCAGTACCTCGTATAGAAAAAATTCAAATAGTATAAATAGAAAATGCAAAGTCCCTTCCAATATAAAATTCCATTAAAAAATTATTTCATGGAGGCCCACCCTCTGCCGACATCACTTCATTTTGGGGGGGGGGGGGCTCAGCATATTTAGGCCAGAACTTAAATAACTTACCCAAGTTCACAGAGTCGTTAAATAGTAGAGTTAAAACTTGAGTCATGTCTGATTCCAAAGCTTACTTTCCTTTCTACCACAAAATGAGGCCTCCCCAGATTATTTTAAAATCTTACTATGTAATCAAGTAAAAGCGAAGTATAAAGATGCTGGTCTTTTCAAATGTCTGGCACTACCCTAATCGTAGGGTAGGTACTGAATACATAACTGTTGAATTAATATTTATTGACCATTTACTTTCTCTTATATTCAAAAGTCTGGGTTAGAGTTCTGATTCCTTCCCATGCTAAACTGGGTGGCTGTAGACAGTTTATTTCACGTCTATGAGCCTGGAAAATGGATCAGGAACTGCCTATCAGATTGTCCTCAAGAGTAAACACACAGCGAGGGTAACAGAAACAACAAGCAGCAGAGTCTAGAGAGGCACCTGCTTCTGTCACTAAAGAGTTATTGGAACCCTGCCACTCGTTCACGTCTGTACCGTCTACGGTGGCTTTCAGGCTAGAACTGCCAAAGTGAGTCCAAACGAGATTGCACACCCCACGAGGCTTAAAATGTTTTCTATCCAGCCTTTGACAGTAAAAGTTTGTCCAACCGCGAAGCAGGTAATCAATAAATGTATGTTCCCTGCCCTTTTTTCCTTTCCTGAGCCTGGTCACTTCAAGTTGAGGGAACTACATTTTTTTTAACGTGTTGAAGACCCAGGCACCGTACGGTCACCTCGCATCCCTACATACCCAGCCTGCACACGACAAAACCTGCAGAGAGTACCTATTGGTGGGAAGGGCCACAGAAATAGTTGGGCACAACCCAGAAGCATAGGCTGAAGGCTTGGACTATGCTTAGCTCCAGGGACTGGGGTTTGATTTGGTTACTGCTCACTTAGAGCATTTCTTCCAGGTTACGGAAGAGTGACTTGGAGAAAGGATACGGGAGCTGAAATCCAGAGATAAAGCGTTAATTAGGCAAAAATTGAGGGCAGAAGCATTGAGGAAGCAGAAACAGTTTATGCAAGGATTCTGAGGTGAGACAAATCTTATGAAAAGGCCAGTGAGGCTGGAGCATTATGAAAAACATAAAGAAAGGGAAAAATGAGGCTGGGGAGGTAGTCATGAGGGAGTCACACCATGGTAGAACTTTCAGGTCTCAGGAAAGGTGTTGGACTTTAGGCTAAGACTTAAGTGGATTGAGAAAACATTGAAAGACTTTTTTAAAAAGATTTTTATTTATTTATTTTACAGAGAGAATGAGAGACAGCAAGAGAGGGAATACAAGCAAGGGGAGTGGGAGAGGAAGAAGCAGGCTTCCCACTGAGCAGGGAGACCAATGGGGCCTAGATCCCAGGACGCTGGGATCATGACCTGAGTCTGAAGGCAGACTTAACGGCTGAGCCACCCAGGCTCCCCCTGGATAGTGAAGATTTAAAAGAAAAGGGGATAGACAAAAGGTCTTCTATCATAATCCTCAAGAAATAAGCCAAATTAGAGAAATATGGTTGAACTGGAGAATGAATAACTGATTATTCGTTTGGGCTTAAAAATATGACTGCATCAGGACGAGAAAGGCAGGTCAATAAAATGTGCCACTTCTTAATCCTAAGAAGCAAGTGAAGAATTTTCAAGTGACAGAGACAGCTAAATTATTCTCTATATTTTTAAGAGGCTAGACTAGGGCACCTGGGTGGCTCAGTGGGTTGAGCCTCTGCCTTCAGCTCAGGTCATGATCTCAGGGTCCTGGGATCGAGCCCCATGTTGAGCTCTCTGCTCGGCAGGAGCCCGCTTCCCCCTCTCTCTGCCTGCCTCTCTGCCTACTTGTGATCTCTCTCTCTGTGTCTAATACATAAATAAAATCTTTTTAAAAAAATGAGTAAGAGGATAGAACAGGGACCCACAGGTGAGAGAACAGAACATGGTAGAAGGGTAAAAGAAAACTAGTGGGGGAGATATATTTTTATCTCACCAGGAGGCAGAACTTTACTATGTGAAGTTGCCCAAAGAGAGAACAGGCTGTTCCTGACAGATGGGTTGACATCATTTACTCAGCAGTACTCCAGACACCATCCTAAGCACAAGGGGGAGGTCCCTAGCACTCACTGAATGCCTTTGGAGCACTTGGCTGAATTCCGTGACTACAAAAGTCCCTTCCAACATGAGACTGGATAGTTGCCCCAAAAGCTGAGAGTGTCCATGTGTCAAAGTATACCTTCCTTCCATTCCCAGCTACCAAAAAACTCAACTATTCTTAAATAACAGAAGTAAAGACCTCAGGAAAGCTGAAAAGTTTCCTTTTTTCACCATGAAACCCTGTTTTGAAAAATGACCTATCTACGGAGCAAGACCAGGTTGGTGGCTGACTTTCCCATCTCCAGGTAAGGAGCAGGCACCGCTTGTCCCCGAAGGAACAGGTTCACCTGCTGTATGCTCTCATCAGAGCACCTAGTGTGACAAAGGAACCGCAGGGACTTACATGTAATAGCGCAGTAACACAGCTGTCCTCTTAGATTCCTTTAAACCAGACCTCAGATACCAAGGTATTTAAAATATTTTATTAAGTCGTAGGCAGAGACCAAGATGAATTCTTTATCAGGCTCTTCGAGGACTTAGGCATTGCTACTCAAATCTTAACACGCTAAAATTAACTCAGTCAAAATGTTCAGGGAGTTATTTTCCTTTCACTTCAAATACCTGAGGAAAAGGGCTGCCAGTGAAAAGCCCTGCATTGTTAGAAAATCCAAACCACGACATGCTTCCTGGGATCTGAAAATTAGCAGGAGCTCACCCTCCAGCTTCCTGTCCTAGTGTTTTCTCGCTTTTTTTTCACCCTCAAACAAGTGGATCTAGTTACATTTGTTTCCCCTCTCAGATATTTTGGCAATTTTCTTTTTTGAACAGAAGAATTCAGTTCCTTTCTTAAGAGTCCAAGCAGGAAAGGGAGGTGAAAAAGTTAACTGAAAAAACTAACAGCGCTGGTCCCATAATTACCCAAGGAATAGAAAGCTCTATTCTCTTCATGATGAAAAAGGGGAATTACACATGTAACTTCCATTAACATTAATGGGACTTACCTACATAAATCCTCTAAGCATCAATGGGAAGAATGGCCTGGCACCTTTACTCTCTAGGTCATTTCTACTACTTGGTTCAAAGGCAAAGAGCCGAGCGAGCTGCAAACTAGACCCAGGTGAAGCTCCAGGCCACTGACTGATTGTCATCTGCCTCTTCAGAGCCATGTGGGCAGAAGGATTATAAAAACTGAGGTCTTCATTTCCTTTTTTTTTCCTTCTTCATATTTTACCTGCTGGAAACAGCCTGATCAATGGCACAGGATTTTTTACATGATTTTTTTCCTTAGTGGTCACGGGTTCGAGAGCTTCCCTTCCTACCCTGGAAGGCAGCCATCAGCAAAGCGATCCTGAGAAACAGCTCTTAGATAAATGTATTGCTGAAGCACAGCGTGATGGGGGAAGGCACTCTTATACCCCAATAATTAAGACACAAAACAGAAAGTGTGGAGTATTGCTGGTGTGAGTACAAACTAAAAATGAAGGGAAAGAAGAAAAAAAATCCTTACCCCTCGAGGATGAAGGAAAAATGTAGGAAAGAGGTAGCATTCGAGCTGGACCCTGATGGCCAAGGGAAATGACCATGAATACGATCTTAGGACCAGAGAAGAATACAGAAAACACTTCAGGAACAAAGAAGGAGGCACAAAATAATGGGAAAGAGGGTGGATTTGGTGCCAGATAAACCTGGGTTTGCCTCCTGGTTCTTGACCAGCTGTGTGACCACATGGAGTTTCCTGATCAATAAAGTGGGGATAGGTGCCTGGGTGGCTCAGTGGGTTGAAGCCTCTGCCATTGGCTCAGGTCATGATCTCAGGGTTCTGGGATCGAGGCCCGAGTCGGGCTCTCTCTGCTTGGCAGGGAGCCTGCTTCCTCCTCTTTCTCTCTGCCTGCTTCTCTGCCCACTTGTGATCTCTCTCTCTGTCAAATAAATAAAGAAATAAAATCTTTAAAGTGGGGATAATAACACCTACTTTGTCGGGTGCCTGGGTGGCTCCCTTGGTTGGTCGGGGACCCTCGGTTTCCGCTGGGGTCATGATCTCAGAGTCCTTGGATCCAGCCCCATGTGGGCTCCTCGCTCAGCGGGAGTCTGCTTGAGAGTCTCCTGCTCTCCCTCCCCCTTCTCACGTGCTCACATGAGCAGGTGCTCTCTCACGCAAATAAAATAAATATTTTTTAAAAATTAATACACAATAACACCTACTTTGTAAGGTTTTGAGCAAAGTGAATGAAGCAATTATGGAGTCTGCTGAAAGCCCCCGGCCCAAGTCTGGTAACATTAATTGACTACTAATTTGTTACTATTACTGTTAAAATTATTTGTGTTGAAATGGCCTCCAATTTATGTAGCATGAATAGCCTCCATAGACAAGTCCATGTCCGACTATCCCTGGGAATTACATGAGCTGGGTTCCGCGCCAGCGAGGCTAATCTCCCCTCCACTCTCCCCTCTCCTCCTCCAGCACGCCCACCCCAACTTGGGTCACCACACACCTCTCCTTACCTCAGCCAGGCGTCCCTCCTCACAAGCAATGCTCCTGTCCCTCCCAGCCTGTCCAAGGCCACCTGTACCCAAGGTGATCTCCAAAACTGTAAAACTTATCTGATGAAAATCCTATTCGGTAAAGAGATCAGGAATTCTTATTCTTATTAATACATGAAGCCACCAAGGTCCAGAAAGGTCAAATGATCTGCCAAAAGTCACATGGCTAATATTTGGCAGAATTGGGGCTAAATTTATGGTCTGTTTTTAAAATTATTTACTTATATATTTATTTATTTTAAAGATTTATTTATTTTAGAGAGAGAGAGCAGGGTGTGAGGCAGAGGAGAGGGATACACAGATTTCCCACTGAGTGGGGAGCCCGACATAGGGCTCCATCCTGGGACCCCGAGACCATGACCTGAGCCGAAATCAAGAGGCGGCTGCCCAACCAACTGAGCCAAGCAGGTGCCCCTTGAATTATTTATTTTTTAAAATTCAAGTATGACTAACAGTGTTATATTAGCTTCAGGTGTACAATATAATGCTTCAACAATTCATCACATTCCTTAGTGCTCATCATGGTAAGTGTGTTCTTAATCCCCTTCACTTATTTCCCCGTCCGCCCCCCACTAGTTTGTCCTTTATAAAGTCTTGGTCTTTTGAGTCCCAGTCCCATTTCTCATGAGCAAGGGACCTTTGCCCTACTTAGTCCAGCTTATAGCATAATTTATAAACAAAGTGAGAATGATTATACATGAGGTTTGGTTTTCAGTCTTCTTGGCTTGGGTTTACCATGGAAAAATGATCATGATTTTAAGATACCTGATCAATTAACTAAATTAAATAAGAAAGCGGTTCCAGTGATATTCTCCACTGAGACAAGAACCCACTGAGACAAGAACAAGAGATGGCAGAAGCACGCCATCCCCAGGACTCCATCCAGGTGCGGGCTTCTAAGCCACAAACCTTGGGATCAGTGACCAGAGAGGCAGCTGGCCGTAGAACAGAAGAAAGAGGTACTAGAGGAGTTTAGGGTCCCCAGCCTACATTCAAAACCAAAGAAAAACAATCTCCCAGCTACCTTTCAAACCTTGCTTCTACTACTCCCTTACTTACAATTTTGTAGGAGTAAGTTGGGAGGTTTAAAAATGATATATTATTATGGATGCAATTTATTGAACTAGTGGTCATTAGCTAAGTGATACTAGCACGATGAGGGAAGTAGAGAGGTAAGTTTGACCTTGTATTGAGCTGGGTTGATGTCCTGGCTATACAGACTTTTCTCTGTATACCTTGGGCAAATTATTTAATCGAGTGTCCTTTTTCTCACCTATAAAATGGGGTGTAGGTAATCTCCCTCACAGATTCGCAAAGGGGTCCCAGACCACAGTAGCATCACCTGGGAACTTGATAGAAATAGAAATTCTTGGACCCCACTGCCAACCCATCATATGAGAACTCAATACTCTATAAAGGTTGGCCCGGCAATCTGTTTATGTGAGATCTCTTAGAGATTGTGAGGCACACTAAAATTTAGGAACCAATGGTCCACCTTATAGCAACTTTTTAGTCTTGAATGTGCATTGTGTAGTCATAAAAAAGGACTGACCCCCCCCCAGAGATTTGGGTATAATTCATCAGTGGTACAGGTGTCAGATTTCTAACAACCACCCCAACCACTGTTCCACGTGATTCTAATATATGGGCAAGGTGAAGGCCCCTTGCTTTTCAGGCTGTCATAAGGATTCCCTGATTTAAAATATCTTCAGCAATTAGCCCATACCTTGCACACAGCAGACACTCAAAACATGCAAATACCTCCTTTTTAAAAAAAAAAAGATTTTACTTATTTGACAGAGAGAAACACAGCCAGAGAGGGAACACAAGCAGAGGGAGTGAGAGAGGGAGAAGCAGGCTTCCTGCCGAGCAGGTACCTGATGCGGGGCTTGATCCTGGGTCTCCAGGATCATGACCTGAGCTGAAGGCAGTCGCTCAACCAACTGAGCCACCCAGGCACCCCAAAACATGCAAATATCTCTTTAAAAATCTTTTGATTTCATGCTGTTTTTGTTAAAATTACAGATCAGAAGAAATACACCAAAACATTAGCGGTAGTTTTCCCCAAATGATGGGATTACAGGTGAATTTTATTTTTATTTTTTTAAGATTTTATGTATTTATTTGACAGAGAGAGACACTGTGAGAGAAGGAATACAAGCAGGGAGAGTGGGAGAGGGAAATGCAGGCTTCCTGCAGAGCACAAAGGTGAAGGGGAGGGGCACTAGCCCACTGGGATCATGACCCCAGTCAAAGGCAGATGCTTAAGGAACGACTGGGCCACCCAGGTGCCCCTACAGGTGATTTTTATACTTCCTTTTGTATATTTTTCCAAAATTTCCCAAGGCTTTAATATGTATTACATTTATCATCACAAAATCAGTGCAATTAAGATAGAAAAAAAAGGTTTTCTTCTGAGGCCCTTATCTTATAAAGCCCATCCTATCAATTACCTTTTCTCTGTCAACTAATCAATGGGGACATCACATTATTTTCACTTTATAGATGGGAATCCTGAATCATGCCAATAGAATCTCCCTTGGGGACACTCCATTGCTTAGGAGTCTGCCTTAGGCTCGGGTCATGATCTCAGGGTCCTTGGATTGAGTCTCACATTGGGCTCCCTGCTCAGCTTGGAGTCTGCTTCTCCCTCTGCACTCTCCCTTGCAAAAATAAATAAATAAAATATTCAAAAACAGCAAGTAGAGTCTCCCTGAATTTATGCTGGACTTTGATGAGAGTTGAGGTCAGAATAGTGAATATCAATCACCACAACTAATTTCTCTTTTCTGGAACACCTCTGACACCCCTCAGGAATAGTATTATCTCTTAGTATGATGCAGATCGGAAGCTGCAGACTTGGGTGCTGAGGCTGTCAGAGTCCATTTGTTCCCAAGAACTAGCTTGAGTCTCTACCACCACTTCCCATCTGACCCATGTAAAGCCTCCCCCACTTTGAAAACAATCCCACGGCTCTCCCACCTTCCGCCACAACCCACGAGGCCAGGCAATCACTACTGTGCAATTCGAATTCGTAAGGACCACTGCCAAACGTGGTGTCACAGGGAAAGCTACAGCCAGGAAGACTGATTTTTGTTCTAGTCCCAGCTCTGCAGACAAGAGCAGCAACGTAGCCAGAGCTCCGTAGATGTGCTATTGACAATGTTCTAGGCGTTTCCTCAAGCATTGGCTACATGGGCTTAGCATAGAGTGGCGCTTCTCAACCTGCGGAGCATATCAGAGTTATCTGGAGGGGCTTGTTGAACAGGGCTTCACGAAACTTCAGCCCCAGGGGTTCTCATTTAGCCTGTCTGGGATGGGACCCAAGGATTTGCATTTCGAATGAGTTCCCTGAAGATGCTGAGGCCACAAAGCAGCCACACTTTGAGGACCCCTGGATTAGGTCATCTGCAGAGTACTTTCCAGCTCTAATCTCTTGGAATTCAAACCCCAACCTTACCCGATGGCCCACAGTGAGACTCTGAAAGTTCTCAGTGTCCACATCACAATCGCCCACAACCTCCACCTGATCCCAACAAGAGGTTTCTCTTTAAATGTGAAGCCAGTACTGTCAATGTAACAGGGTCTGAGGCATCTGAGGTGACACTCAGCGATGGGTGGGTGGGTGGGGGGCAACATCCAAGTCCCCGCTGCCCGGGCACCTGGCAGTTTACTTAGTAATAAATTCCCGATCAGCAGAAGCCGGGCCACCAGTCAATCACAGGCACACTCAACAAAGCAGCCTAGCCCTTCATTAATGTCTGTCTTTTCACGGGACACAAAGGCTGATATTGTACATTAAAGCCTTTTCCTCCCACCACCGACAGAGGGCCTGGCCTGCTAGGATAAGAAAGGGAAAGCGCCAGACTAAAATGCAGGAGGGCCTTATGGTACTTGAAAACTGACAAATGTACTGCCACACCCAGAATTCACAAAGGCTTCATTCAGAATAATCCACTGTGGTAAGTAGTATTTTCCTGTTTTATAGCCCAGGGAGCGAAGGCTCAGACAAGGCTTAGCGATGCGGCTAAGGCCCCACAGTTCATGAGAGTGAGACAGAGTCTAGAACCCCGTTCTCCTGCCTCCCCGCCTAAGCAGACCTCCACTGTCTCTTAATCCAAATGAGAAAAAATTTCCAGTTAAACTTTCTCGTCCTGACTCCCCTCTTCTTCAGCATTCTTAGCAAGAATGAATCATTACGGGTAACTAGACGAAGAACTCTAATTGCAGGGCTCAGAAAATGGAGAAGTTTAATTACATAGTTACATATGTGATTTATCAACCAGTTTTGATCGTTGACAATTCTCTTTAGAGAATTCTTTTCCTCTAAAAATTAAAATAATATATTTTTTCATCTTCCCTGGAAGGTTTTGTTTTCATTCCAGTAAAGAGATGACTATTTCTTATGAGTGTCATGATTTCTAGGCAATTGGTCTAATGTCAGACAGGCATTAATTCCTGGTAGATTTATCATGATTAGGTCTGAAACTATGGAGGCTTTATCTAGAAACAATAATCATTTTCTGGACAAAGCTAAGTAACAGAAACCCGCCTGAAGTGGAAGGGGCTATTCTTCAAGAAACTCTAAACCTTCCATTCCTAACTCCTTTTGAGCAGGAACACTCCAAATATAACTCATCTTGCGTGATGCTGTCATAAATTGGATTTTGCCCTGCAGAGAGAAAAGCTGACAGGCCATCATGTCAAAAAGAGGAGAAAATGTTCAGACTTCCCCAGAGTTACTGAGGCAGGCCAAGGATGCGGAGGGAGCCGAATATTCATGAAAGCAAAGTTGAGGCTTTGAATCAGGATTGGATCTCGGGGACCCTGAGCAGCCTCTGAAGCAGGTAAGAACAATACTGCCAGCCTGCCTCTAAGTTTACCAGGAGGGCCACGCTCCTGCCACTCCTTGTCCTTGGTCCCAGGACCTGTCTTGACCATCACTGAGACTTTCTACGTTTGCCACTTTACCAGGTAACCATAGACAACAGTGCTCTGAGAGGTTAACTTATTTGTTATAACACTGGTTATAAATGCTAGAATCCAGATTTGAACCCAAGTCAAATCTCATTCATTTATTTAGGCAGCAAATACTTTCTAAGTGCCAGGCACCAAGCTAGGTGATGGAAGAAAAAAAATGAGCCTTAAAAATATAGGGATATGGGGTGCCTGGGTGGCTCAATCGGTTAAACGTCCAGCTCTTGATTTAGGTTCAGGTCATGATCTCAGGGTCATGAGTTTGAGCCCCAGGACAGGCTCCATGCTGGGCCTGAAGCCTACTTTATTTTTTTTTTTAAGATTTTATTTATTTATTTCACAGAGAGAGAGATCACAAGTAGGCAGAGAGGGAAGAAGAAACAGGATCCCTGCCGAGCAGAGAGCCCAACACGGGCCTCGATAACAGGACCCTGAGATCATGACCTGAGCTGAAGGCAGAGGCTTTAACCCACTGAGCCACTCAGGTGCCCCTGAAGCCTACTTTAAAAAAAAATTTTTTTTTAAATATAGTGAGGAAATGGAAAAGGGGCTGTGGTTCCAGGGACTGGCTGCTCACAGGGCCTCACAGCAGATAGAACACGGAGGGCATATGAATACGAATTGCATTTATGTTGTTTCTTTCCATATGTCCCTACATGCCGAAAGTTTCTTCTAGTACAGAAAGCAGCTTGTCCTGCCTTCCTCCCTAGTACTACAGCCTCCTTTGAGGAGTTGACGTGACCACCTGCCCATAAAAGTGTGCCTACAGGGTCAGAAGATTCATGAAATTCTTAAAGCTCAAACTAGTATTGTTAGTCTAGTATGGGTCTTGAAGTCAGACAGATCTGGGATTGAACCTTCAAAAGAGCTTTCCTTCTTTTTCTTTTCTTTCTCTCTTTCTCTCTCTCTCGATCTCGCTCTCTCTCCTTCCTTCTTTCTGCTCCCTCTCTCCCTTCCCCCAGCCACCATGGGCAAGTCTCTTAAGCCTCATCTAGAAAAATGGTACCAATAACATCCACTTTACTATATTGCTGTGAGGATGGGAAATGATTACAGACAAGGGTCTTTCCATAGAAGATGCTCAATAAATGACAATGAAAGGGGGAAAAAAGAAAGAAAAAGGTAATGACGCCTGTCATGGGTGTTCAGAGGCTGTTGGTTTTCTTTCTTTTGCAGAGGAAACAGCAGTTATCTGTGCACTTCAGGTATTCCATAAACATCTTTGCTTGACTCTCCATGCTATCCTAAAATTCCCTTCTCTGTCAAGCTGTTTTAATGATGGTGGATCTCTCCCCACATTCAACTGGACTATTTCAAGTCTCCAAGCATCTCTTTGTGTCCAGACTCTCCTTCTGCATCCCATCCCACTCAGCACTGTCACATTAATCTTCCAGAAATCGACACAAATTGTGACAAGATCCACAGCTCACAAACTTCTAATGATCTACCCTGTTTTGAAGAATCTCACTAAGAATATCTTCAAGTGAAGTAATAATGGTAGCTCACTTTCTCGAGCTCTTCGATATGCCAGGCACTGATCAAGTGTATATGTTATTTCATATAATCCTCTCAACAGGCCTATAGGCAATTTAGTATATGAAAAGCTAAGAGCATAAGCTCTAAAGTTTGCTTGAGCTTGACTCTGTTTCCACCCTTTACTAACTATATAATCTCGTGCAAATCATTTAACCTCTGTGTCCCTCAGTGTGCTCATCTAGAGAATGGAGATAATTATAGGTAGTAACTTACAGAGACATGAAGATCAAAGATCAACAGATCTCTCTCTATATAGATATAGACATAGATATATAGAATAGTGTATGCTTACATGGCAAATGCTAAACAGATACGAGCTATAAGAGCCATTATTATTCTCATTTTACAAACGAGAAAACTAAAGCCCATATAAGTCATTAGGCAACATTGGCCACAGTCAAATAGTAACTTCTTTCAAACTCTGTCTATGGGAAGAAAACCAATGTCTTCTCTGATATTTTGAATTGTTGACCATCATTCAAAGTCTTCCAGAATCTAACTCCAGCTTACACTGCTGGTCCTTAAACAATTTCTTCCTTCCCACCTAAATTGATTCTCTAACTTCTGAATGCTTTGGCATTTACTCCTCAGAAGCAGAGACTGTCTAGATTAGATTGTCAGTGTATTTCCAGTACCTAGCAGTACTTACAGTACCTAGCTCAGAGCACATACAAGCAGCTCTGTTTGATAAAATTAAAGTATTTGTTAATTAAATTGCAGCTCTACTTAGCAACTCATTTGACTTTTATCATTTATTGCCTTAGAATGTCAGTTATCTTTTGTACATATTTCAGCAGCCAATAAATATTTATAGAGCCTCTATCATGTGCCAGGCACTGTGTTGAACATTATTTCTTTATATTCTCCCATTTTATCTAATATAGCACATGCTGTCTATGAGGATGTGTAATGATTGCAAAATGGACCCATTCTCCTCCTCAGATCACATGAGAAGTTGATTGCAACAAAACACTCCCTAGGAGGTTTATCTAGCCAGATATGTGTAATTTCCAGTTACAGGAAATATGGGGGACAGAGAAACAAGTTAAATGACACCACAAGGAAACAATCAGACAAATCCACAATGCATTTCATCTATAGCAACAGGCCTAGACTTTCCAAAAACCAGTATCATGAGAGAGAAAATGAAATCAGACAACGGCTCTAGATTAAAAGAAATAAAAATGATACAATAACCAAACGTAGGGGTGCCGGGGTGGTTCAGTCGTTAAGTATCTGCCTTCCACTCAGGTCACGATCCCGGAGACCCAGGATCTGGCCCCACATCGGGCTCCCTAGTGGGCAGGAAGCCTGCTTCTCCCTCCCTCACTCCCCCTGCTTCTGTTCCCTCTCTTGCTGTGTTTCTCTGTCAAATAAATACATAAAATCTTTAGTAAATAAATAAATAAACAAATGTAACATATAACCCTAATCTGACACTGAATTTTAAAAAAATACATAAGACTGGGTGCCTGGGTGACTCAGTGGGTTAAGGCCTCTGCCTTCAGCTCAGGTCAGGATCTCAGGGACCTGGGATCAAGGCCGGCCTTGGGCTCTCTGCTCAGCGGGGAGCCTGTTTCCTCTGCTGTCTCTGCCTGCCTCTCACCTGTGATCTCTCTCTGTGTCAAATAAATAAATAAAATCAAAAAAAAACAAAATACATAAGACATTATTGGAAATATGGGAGAAATTTTACTACATAGTAAATATTAAGTAATGTTACAAAATTATTTTCTTAGATATGCTAATGGCATTGTAGTTGTGGAATGTCCTTAGGAGATACACTCTGAAATGTTTGGGGGAAAAAATGTCATGGTGTCTGAGACATACTGTCAAATGGTTCAGAGGAGGGCAGATGGCTAGTGGGATATATAGAAAAAGTGAGAGTGATAAAGCATGTCAGAAAATGTTGGTTTTCAGGTCACTAACCAGTTTTTTTAAAGGTAGATTTTTTTTCATGAGATGACTTAATGAAATCAAAGGGCCTCAAACACACTGTCTTCAGGAACCAACTCTGTGACTCCAATTGACTGATTAACAAATGTTAAAATGCCTACTAAGTATCAGACTTGGGAACAGTAATGCAAACAGTTAAAACAAATTCAAAAGAACAATGAAAACTCTCAACCTTCTTGAATACTGTTTAAGAACAACAATAACAAAAAGAACAATAACAATTAAAGCACTTAATTACATTTTTTAAAAGGCAGCTCAACCAACCTAGGCCATTCTACCCACTTTGGGAAATAGGATGCTGGGAAAGGTGACTGTTTCTCTAATTCTCACAACTCAGGGGAAAACTGAGAAGTTAATCTGAGTGGTGAGCACTAATACTCGTGGGACCATTGCTTAAGAGTGGGACAACTCTTCCTCTGGGGAGCCTGGGTGGCTCAGTCAGTTAAGCATCTGACTCTTGATTTCAGCTCAGATCATGATCTTGGGGTTGTGAGACTGAGACCCATATCGGGCTCCGTGTTGAGCGTGGAGTCTGCTTGGGATTCTCTCTCTCTCTCTTCCTCTCCCCTTGCTGTTTGCATGTGTATGCTCTCTCGCTCTCTCTCTCTCTTTCTAAAAACAAACAAACAGTAACAACAACAAAAACAAAAAACAAAACAAAAAAACACACCTATCCTACTCCACCTTTTTCTCTCCTTCTCTGCCTGTGCCTGGATGGATGATTTCCTTTTTTTTTTTTTTTTTTTAAAGATTCTATTTATTTGACAGAGCGAAACACATCCAGAGAGGGAACACAAGCAGGGGGAGTGAGAGAGGGAGAAGCAGGCTTCCCGTCGAGCAGAGAGCCCGATGTGGGGCTCGATCCCGGGTCTCCGGGATCATGACCTGAGCTGAAGGCAGTCGCTTAACCAACTGAGCCACCCAGGCGCCCCTGGATGGATGATTTCAATTCCAACTGGGAAGAAGACAATCTTGAGAATCGCTTGATGTCACTTAAATTTGAGACCCTATTTGGCATCTTGTTTTCAGTTGATTCGAACAAGGACGGAAGAGTAGTGAGTGATTAGCACCCTGTTAACTCCAGCGATGATATAAATGGCTTCTGAGCATGGGACCACCCAGAACCTTCCTATGTTCCAAATTCTCTCTACCCAATTCTTCATTTCTACGTGCTGCTCCAAATGCACCAACCACCAGAGTACAGACTTAAAATAATCACAAAGCTTCTGGTGCAGCAGTTAGTCTTGACTCTGACCTGGTGGTTAATGGGCCTTGGGCAATGAAAGGAAAGGACCCCAACTCACCGAGAAAGCTTAAGGCTATAGCGTGTTTGACAATGAAACAAAACTCAAGAGCTAAACAAGATATTCAGAGTGCTACTCCGGGACTCAGAATAATAAAGTTTAACTTAAGAGTCCTTTCACTGACACACATATTTGCCATACCTCAACTTTCACATCTTTAAAATGGGCTGCACTTTATTTTCCTCAATGAATTTTTTCTTTCTCCT
Source organism: Spilogale gracilis (assembly GCA_004023965.1). Taxonomy (NCBI): domain Eukaryota; kingdom Metazoa; phylum Chordata; class Mammalia; order Carnivora; family Mephitidae; genus Spilogale; species Spilogale gracilis. Next base: position 17,499 of record PITA01011343.1, on the reverse strand, counting down.
CATTTATTTATATATATTGTTAAGATGAATAGGGTGGGGAATGAGTTAATAGTGGAACATGCAGTAGACATAGGGAGCAGTTTGTGCATAATCTGAAAATATTTTCAAGTACAGTAAGACTGAGCCATAAAGTAAAGGGGACAGAAACAGTGAGAAAAGTCTTGGTCTGGTCATGAATGGCCTTGTAAGCAAAGCCAAGGAAATTGAATTTGATTGTAGAGCAGTGAGAAATCACTGGAGAGTTTCAAGCAGCAGAGTAGCTTAGATTAGAGCTGCATTTGAGGAGTGTCTGGCTGGTTCAGTTGGTACAGCATGGGACTTGATCTCTTGGTTGTGAGTTCAAGGCCACATTGCGTATAGAGATTACTTAAAAATAAAATCCTGGGGCATCTGGCTGGCTCAGTCAGTTAAGCATCTGCCTTCAGTTCAAGTCATGGTCAAGGAATCCTGGGATCAAGTCCCCTGGAGGGCTCCCTGCTCAGCCAGGAATCTGCTCCTCCCTCTCCCTCTGACCCCACCCCACTCATGCCCTCTCTCTCTCTCAAGTGAATAAATAAAAAAATTTTTAAATAAAAAAATAAAATCTTAACAATAACAACAAAAGATCTGCATTTGAGGAGGACCACTGTGGCAACGATATGGAGCAGAGGTCATAGGCGAACAACAAGAGATAAACTAGGAGATTCTTACTTCAAGGTACTGAGTTGACAATGGCCTAGTCTAGAGTGGAAAGAATGGGAACAAGAAGTGAATATCCTCTCCTAAGAGACTTGGAAGGTATACTGTGAAACTTATTGTCCTATTTTTACTGAGTTCTGTGCTGCTTTTTTCATCCTGCAGGGAGATTTTCCTTTAGTCATCCAACATCTGTCCCTTCCAAGAAAGGGAGACTGGCTCCTGGACCATAATCCCAATACTACAACCACAGAGTTATGGGTTCCCTCTCTATAGCCCAAGTTTTGATGGTCCATGAGAAGCTAAGTCAACAGCTTTAACTAAATAACTAGAAGAATGAAGCATTTCACATTAAAATTTAGTAGTAATTGCTCTATTTGCAAATAGTATTTCTACACTACATAGAGGGAAAAGAAGCTCATTTCATTCTTCAGTAAATCCCAATATGCTGTTTTTCATGAAGTGCCACAACTCATCTTGAAAAACTAGGGAAAGACTTTCTAATCTGAAAAAAAACTATCAGAACTAATAAATGACTTCAACAGGGTTATAGGTAACAAGATCAATTGCAAAATAAGTAGCCGGATTCCCAGTTCAATCCCATCCCCCACCCTGAGTAGACAGGAGACCACAACTCTGCCTCCTCTGCAGAAAACTGGAGGTTTGGTTTTATGGGTTGTTTTTTTTTTTTTGGTCTTGTTTTGTTTCTGGGTATGGTGAACCAAAAAAATATGAATTGGAAGACATAAGGCACAACTAAAGGCAAAAAGGAATAAGTGAAAGCCTACATATGGTCAGTGAGACTGCCATTAAGACATAAGAGAAAAAATTTAAAGAAACTGATACTCTGTGATCTCTAACAAAACATCCATACCAGATCATCATGTGATGAATCTCACTAGTCAGTAAGCCCCAACCATGCACAAAGTTTCCAGTTAGTTTTTTAGTACTAATATTAAATATGAACAGTATAACAGAATAAAGTTAGAAGTTTAGAAGAAATGTTAAACGACTTATCATTAATATCCTTGCAGATGGGTGCCTGGGTAGCTCAGTTGGTTAAGCATCTGCCTTTGGCTCAGGTCATAAGCACAGGGTCCTGGGATTGAGCACTCAGTTGCACTCCTTGCTCAGAAGGGAGCCTGCTTCTCTCTCTCCCTCTACCTCTCCCCGCTGCATGTGCTTTTTCTCTCTCTCTCTCTCTGCCTCAAATAAATAAAATCCTTAAAAAATGTATATATCATCACAGAGAAAAAAGATGTGTATTCTTAAAAAATAATGATTATTATAAAGGAAAACAAATATTTAGAGTAACACTGTCCAATAGTACTTTCTGTGATGGTGGAAATGCTCTATATCTGACTATCCAATATGGTAGCCACTAGCCACATTTGGTCAGAGAGCACTTGAAATGTAGCAAATGCAACTAAGAACTGACTTTTAATTATATTTAATTTTAATTCAAACAGCTACATGTGACTATGATTACCAATTAAACAACACATATTTGGAACATCAAACACAACTCTTGGATATGTAAAATGTGACAGCCAAAATGAAAATTTTAGTAGTTGTATTAGAAGATGAAGTTGGCCAGCCACTGTCCTAAGTGCTTTGTAACATATTAACTCATCCAAAACACCAAGTGATAGAAAATAGGAAAGATTAAAAAAAATAAGAAAATTAGATCAATCTAAGGGATCTGATATCCAAATAATAGGAGTTCCAGAAAAATATGACCAGAGGAAAGGAGGAAAAGAAATTATCAAAGAAATAATTCAAGATAATTTGCCAATGAAGGATATTAAGTTTCCAGATTGAAAAGGCCCATTAAGTGCCAGCACAATGGATATAAAAAGACCTACTCCAAAAACATTTTTGGGAAATTTCAGGAACATAAGGACCAAAAAAGATCCCAAAAACTTCCAGAGAGAAATAATAGTCTCACATAAAGGATCACAAATCAGAGGAGTACTGGTTTAGCAGTGACACTGGGGGCTAAGACAATAAACTGAGGTCTTCAAAATTCTGAGGAAAGAGCATTTCTAACCTATAATTTTAAAATAGTCAAGTAAATAATCACTTAAGTGTAAGAATACAATAGAGGCACTTTCAGACATCAAGACTCTCAAAAACAAACAAACAAATCTCCATGCATCATGTCTCAAAGAGCCATAGAAGGAAGCGTTCCATCAAAACAAGGGAATAAATCAGCAAAGAGAAAGAGAAAGACACAGAATCCAGGAAACCGAGCTTCCAACTGAGGAAAGGAAAATGATCTCAAGAATAATAGTAATGGAAGATACCAGAAAAACAGCTGTGTAACAGGCCTAGAGGGGGCCTCCATCTGAGCAGGACAGAAATAGCAAAATTCTATCTCCAAAAAGAAGACACTGAGAGAATATATGATACATGGAACTAACTGAAAGATTCACACTCACAGCAGAGTTTGAAATGAATTAGTAATCACTAAACAGAGAACCAATTAAACAAAAAATAAGAAAACTATTAACTATGGGGAAAACAAAAGTTATACAAGAAAATAAATGGATTCATAACATATATAGTATACAGCTCAGCTGTGAATAGGATGTAGATTGCCATAATAATGTATGTAGGCTCAACGTATGCTCAATGTTGACCTACCCCTTCCCCCAAAATGTTAAAACTAAACCATGAATATTGGAGGAGAGGAACTATGGGTGGTAAAGAAAATGAGTGAGAGGAATTAAGAAGGAAAACATTCAAAGAATTTAGGGTGGTCATTGCTTGAGAATGAGGGCAAAGGACTGCTCTTTTATCAAGTAAGATTGAAATTTTAACTTTTGATCACTTAGAAATTATATCTGTTTAATCTTAGAAGAGGTCCTAAATTATCTACAAGATTAATAATCAATCCAGGACAGAGAATGAATAAGGAATTATGTCATATGCATTTTCAACACCAATTATTTGAGAAGTTAGCATATAGAAGAGCCTTAGGTGAATTATATCCAGTAGGAAACATTAAATTATCCAGCCTAACTTTCAAAAACTGTGAGTATGAATATAAATTCATTCAGTCTTTGGCAGTACCTGTTAAAATTTAGACATACATATTGTTTGACACAGTAATTCTACTTTTAGGAATATTAGTAGATGTGCAGAAGGCAAAGAATGTTCTCGGAAATGTATTTGCAAAGGCAAAAAAGAAGGAATACATATTTATATCAATAAGTGAATGGTCAAACAAATTATGATACATCAATACTGTGAAATATAAAGAGTTTAACAAAATAGGTAGACCTATGTACAGTGACATAATGGGATCTCGAAGATATATTGTTAATTGAAAAAGAAGTCACAAAATAATATGTATAATATGAACCTATTTATGTCAAGGAAAAACAGGGACATTAAAATATATGACTTAGTGTGTATTTCTGCATAATTGCACCAAAAAATGCTCTGGAGATACCGAACTGTTGAAAGTATGTCTCCTTCATTCTTCCAATTTGTAAAGAGAATTCTCTCTTCCTATTCTATGTTATACACTCTACATCCAATGTCTCAATGAATCTTCACAAAAAGTACTATTATACAATTTTGCCCAGGTGAAAACCTACCAGAAGATGATGATTATGATCTTAAAGACAAGGTTTGATTCAAATGGAAACTAAGGGGTTAACACTTGCTACATTCATATTTGGGCACTTTACAACTTGGTTGATCTAGTAAATATTTTACCTATTACCAACTAATGTTTTATAGAATAGTATTGGGATTGAAAGGGGTAGTTTGTCTATGTTCTCATGGCTAATAAAAGGCAGAGATGGAATTCAAAGCCCAGGTTTTCTTACTATGGCCTATCATGGGGATCTACGTAATAAGAGGGGCACTTGCCCTAAGTTGCTTGGAAATAGCTTCCTATGTGCCACACCTTTCTAGGCCAAGCAAACCTGCGGAGCCAAAACTGGACCCAGTTCCTTACTCAGAAACTAGAGACGCAATCTGACCACCAAATCACTTCTATTTCCCTCAGAATTGCAAAAAAACTCCCTTATGGCTACGGTAGACATCACTAATGATCAGCACACTTTTCCACGGAGCTTGGATGAGGCCTCAGAATCCTTTATAACTTCGTACCCAGGCAGCCACCATGAATCAATCCAAGTTAGCAGGAGAAGTGAACATATTTGCCACCCGCCCCCATGTATCTCTGAAGAGAGAAGTTAATTGTTTCTGAACAGAGATGTTCATAGGAAGCTCAGGAAGAGAATATTAAAACGAAATAATGCTCACGTTTAGAAAGGAATGTTGTTGTTAAGTGTGTTAAGTGACCCTACCCTCCATCACTGACAAGATGACAAAAACATACTTTGTGCCTATTTTCCATTCTCTTCATCTACAACCTAATTTCAGACCTCAACACCTAACCTCAAGGTTCACTAACCTTTTTCCCCCTTTTGCACTGTCTGATCCAGTAACTCTGCTTGCTTCCCATCTGTGCCCTACCAAAAACCTCCCCTTCCCCTATAGAATAAAGACATTTAGCTTGGTATTTGAGACTTTTCTTTTCTTTTTTAAGATCTATATTTTATTTTAGGGACAGAGTGGGAGCTGTGCCAATGCAAGAGAGGGAGGCGCTGGGGGAGAGATTCTTCAAGCAGACTCCCTGCTGAGGGTGGAGCTAGAGGGAGGCTCAATTCTGACACATGAGATGATAACCTGAGTCCAAACCAAGAGTCTGACGCTCAACCAGCTGGGCCACCCAGGTGCCCCTAAAGCTTTCTTGATCAGGCTACTTTTCCAGCCTTATCTTTCACCTCTGCTTCACATGTAACCCCACCTCCTTTCACTCCATTTCCTTTTCTTTCCTTCTTTCCTCCCTCTCCTCCCTGGACTGCAATTGGTAAGACCTAAAATACTGTCCTGGTCATCTCAGAACCTCTAGTCCTTCCCTGCAGGCTGTCTGACCACCCAGGCCAACAACGTCCTCTCAGTCCGCTGTGCTTGCTCTCCCTAGCAGCAACGGACATCTGGGACAGAAAATGAAACTTGCCTTGAGCTCTTCGGGGGAATAGACTAAGCCTGACCCTCAGTAAAATGGGCATGAGGAAAAGCTTCCTTACTGACCGCTTATCTCGCAGCTGGCAATCTTATCTAAGAAGAAGAAAGGAGAACAAAACAAAACGTGGGCACTTGCTATCGGGCATCCTTGGCATATCCCTCGTCCCTGTTTCCCTCCCTCCAAGAGCTGGGCCTAGCCTGACTTGTTTTCCAGAGCCCAGAGCGCTGGTCTGGAGGATGGAGAAGTAACCTTCATCCTATCTCCATCTCCTTTTCTCGAGCCCAGCAGCTGGGATGAGAACTACAGCAGAGCAGCGGTGGGCAGAGAAACGGGCTTCCAGGGGTCATGGCCCTACCTTCTGAGGTCGGGTCAGCTGCTCCACAGACCTGGGTCACCGCTGACATCTTCAGAGCCCGACCTACATGGAAGGCATTTCTAGCCTAACTTCTGCGCGTGCTGGGCAAGAGGAAGCCATGGCCAGGTGCAGCTCAGCTGGAGGCCACGGGAACATCACTTGCGGCCCAGCTATCCACCTTCTTGGTGGTGGTCCTGGCTGGCATCTCGCCCTAACGCACTTCCCCCACCTCCACCAGCCCCAGGGAGCACCGCGTGGGGTGAGCTCGCCTCTTGGGGCATGGGGCACCAGCGCAGGGATGCAAAGTCCAGTCACTCCAGGAGCGGAGGGCAACCTCCTCCAGGAACTCACTGCCAGGCTCCGCCCACTGAGAAATGACGCCCAGTACGCGCCAGGCTCAAACGGAGGGCGCATGCTCCGGGATTTTTCCCCACCCTTGGGCCCTCCTACCTTCCCTTCCGAGGCCTCTGTGGTAACTTTCCTCTCCCTCACCAGCCTTGGTGCCACCCTGGCCTCCAGTGCTTCCTGGGATCAGGCTCTGCATCTCATTCCCTCTCTGGCTCAAAGGAACTGGTTGCAAAGTTCCACTTGGACCCAGTCGTGAAATCAGTGCCACCACCAGTCACCTCCCCCTGGTACTAGGATCAGTTGGCTTTTAGCTCAGAAAATGCCTTGAACCCATCCCTTCTCCTCCATTTCTACTGCTTCTGCACCAATGGATGACACGACGCGACCTCCCACTACCACCATTACCCTTTCTAGTCCCTATTGGAGGGAACTCAGCAAATGTTCTCTGCCCCCAGAATCCTCAGGCTTCTGTTTCCACACCATCTCACAGAGGCTTCTCCCCTACCGCCAAAAAGATCTTTCAGAATACAGATCTGCAACGATTTCATGATCTGGTTTGGAAAATCTTTCAGTGACTCCCCATTACCTTGATGGTAAAATACAAATGCCATGAATATGGGATACCAGGTCCTGCCTGCATTCCTGCCTCTTCTCCCTTTATTTGCCCTCAGTCATTCTATGCTCCAGGCCCTCAGTGCTTCCTCTCCATTTCTGTCACTTTCTAAGCTCTTTCCCATAACATCTGATGCAAGCTGGATTCCTGAGAAGCAGAGAGATTAGCAGGTAAAACGTATATTAGCCAGTGTTCCAAGTTCAACAAGTGTGAAAGGGAAAAGTAAGAAACAGTACTGGGCAGAAGAAGTCTAGCAGCACTAGAGTCTTGACAGAACTGCAGTCAACAATTCAGGAAGTTTGGAAGATGGGATGGCCCGTCAAAGCTACCCAAAGCTGGGGGGTGAGCACCACGCTTATCCCCGTGTCTCTCAGTCATTGGAAAATGGAGTGTGACCCTGGGCAGGGTGGCTCTCTCCGCTAAGGTAATTCCTGAAGGAGACCGGCAGCTCAGGGCTGTCTGCCACATCATTAAAATAATGATTTATCATTTATGGTAAAAATGGTGTGCTCACTGATGCTGTGGTATCCAGTCTAAAGGCAGGGAGAGTAAATCCCATTATGACTGGCTCAACCACAATTCAAGTGCTTCCTCATGACCACGAGGACACAACCTTATAATAAAGAGCTAATATTTGAGTGTTTGTATTAAGTTGTACCGCAGGCTTCACATGCCTTATCTAATTACTCAGGAAAATTTTATAAGTAGCTATCATTATTATAGAAACAGGCTTAGACAAGCTGGCTCAATAGTCTAGCTCTTACATGGTGGTTCTAGGATTCACACCCAAGCCACTCTGATTTGAGAGTTCATTACTAGTAACCACTAAGAAGAATTACTTTTTCCTAGCACGACAAACCATCATTGACATTATAAGATACCAAGGAATGTGTATGTGTATGTGTGTGTGTGCATGTGTGTTTCTCCGTGTTCCTGTTATTTTTAAGAATAGATACAACATTACCATGTGATACAACATTTATTTTCTATTTTCTGGGTAAAAAGATAAGCAAATGTGTCTCTCAATAGAAAATAAGTTTCAAGCGTAAATCAGAGAATATAGAAGTAATTTTCAGCTTCCAAGCCCACTTCATGCCAGTTTCTCTGGCCTTGGGGTCCTTGCTTCCTTCCATTGCTCTACGCTCTCTCCAACAGAATCCTCAGTTCCAATTCAGAAAGGTAGAGAGCTATTAACAAATCTGGAGGGCTCTCTTCCTCCCCTCCCCGAACTCCCAGGTCTGAAGGAGAGCAGCATGTCCACTGAGGTGGTCCCAACTGGGCTTATAAAAAAGCCATCCTTGAGATCTGAGAAACCACCAAAACTCTATCCCTCTTTCCTCCCCTGCTTCATCAAAATGAAACATATTCCAGTAAAAAGACTTTGAAATGTAAAGATTTCCTGATGTAGAAACGGTGTTAAATTACAATCGTATGATGTGATCCAAGAAACCCTAAACGGTGTCAGAAAATGTGGATTAATCTGTTTAACAAACATTCATTGTATTCCCTCCAAACGCCAGGCCCTGGGCCAGATGCTAGAGGTTGCAGTGTTTTGAGAGTTTGCCATTTCGTACAGCTCTCAAATGTTAGCATCGATGCAAATCACTTGGGAAACTTATTAATAATACGCATTTCTGAGCCTCACCCCCAAAATTTCTGATTCATGTTGGGGGGAACCCTAGGTTTCAGAATCTGCATTTTAACCAGTCTCCAGGTGATTCAGAAGCAGGTGGTCTTCCCTTGTTTCTTAAGAAACCCTGACTTAGCACATTTTAGATTCTGATCAGATGTTTGACCTAAGTCACTTAAACTCAGAATTGCAGGAGATTGGAAGAAATACATGATTTCTAATTCTTTCAAGAAGACTTAGAAAGACTTCTTGGAAAGGTTTCTGTGCAACAGCAGCGCATTGATTTGACACCATTTCTTTTCAATCAGGAGAAAGACATTGTATCATCAGGTGACCTAAAAGGAGAGGTTGAAAGAATATCACTGAAACAATTCAAGAAGTGTGTGTGTGTGTGTGTGTGTGTGTGTGTGTGTGTAAAGATTCGTCAGCTGTACCCCTAAACTTTGTGTACTTTATCATAATAGATGATTACTGTATGACTATTAGATCTCAATTTAAAGAATTGTTTTATGGAAGTATGAAGTAGAGATGGTAAAGGTAAAGATGGGTTTAAAGATGTCACTCTAGAAAGAAGTAGGGGGAAGGAGTTGGATACTGGCAAGAAAGAAAACAGGAAGAAGAGGAAAATTTAAACTTCTTGGTGAAGGCCCCAAGTAAATCCTTAGCAGCTGGTGTGGTAAAGAGGGCTGGAAATAGGAGTCTGCAGATACAGGTGTAAATAGGCTAAAGAATTCAGGTACCATGAGCCAGACACTTTGGGCACAAAGGGAAGGAATGAAGGAAAGAAGGAGAGAACCAGGAGATGGAGGGAGCGGGGGAAAAAAGGAGAAAAACAAACTGGAAAAAGAGGGTCCTGGCACTGTGGGCAGCTTCCAATCTTATAGCTCTGACCAGCTGTGTCATCTTCAGCAGGTCACTTGACTTCTCCAAGCCTGATGTGGCTCTTTAAAATGAGGCTGGACCTAGGGACATAAAGAGTCAGAGAGACAGTATCTGTGAAAGGTTATTTGTAACCATAAAGGACTGTTAAATGCTATTTATTATGAAGACACTGTGCTGTGGGGGTAGGCCAACTGCTAGTATGGATGTGAGCATGCGTCCCAGTCGCACTCCCCGTGTAACTGTCCACATCTTCCCCACACCTGTCCACCAAAGGCACAGGAGTTTGGTGAGAGGTTTTCTTCCTTTTTCTTTTCCACTCTGAGCAGACTGGGATGCTGCTTTGTGCAGGCCTATGCATGAGATGCCTTTCAGCAGCATCCCCCCACCCCCCCCCACCCCACCCCCACCTCCAGCTGTTCTCCTTGACCTCCAGGAGCCCCTTCCACCTTCTTGCAGGCAAGGCCAGCTGTTGTCACCGAGGCCACCTGCTTCCTCCCCGGTCTGGGTCTGTGAGTCACTAGTTGGAGGCTAGAGACCTCCCTGGCAGCCTCCAGGGACCCAAGTGGCTTGCCGCGGAGGCTCTTAAAGGGAGGAGGGGAAACAAGACAGACACTAAAATTAAATGAATTGTCTATAAACGTTTTTTAATTAAAATTGTGATTCATGTTCTATGCAGAAGAGTCTCGTTAAGAACAATTGCACTCCCTGAGTGGCAGGAGAAGAGCTCAGCAGCTCTTCCCAAAGCCAGGGAAGGGAGGTGAGAGCAGAGAACTGAGGTAAGTGGCTCTTTTGCCATCTAAGGATAAGCAAGCAGCAAGAGAAAGGAGGGAAAGCAGCTAAGGGATCTGCTTGGTGACTCCCCAGGCTGAGGCTCCTTGGGGAGGGGGCTCAGCTTGTTGGGGACCTTGAAGCCAGGATTTTGTATTTTCTTTTGTTCCATAAAATTATGCCACCTTCTCACTCCCTTCTCTCCCTTCTCTGGCCCCATGCTACCAGCCAGGAAGCCGCAGCAGAGCCACCCACGCCTTGGCCTTGGGGCCACCCTGGCAGGCAGAGGAATCAGAGGGAGAGAGAGAGAATGACTATGAGAGAGAGGCAGAGAGACCGAGAGTGACTGGGGAAAAGTAATGGAAGAGAGGAAAGACTAGGGGACAGAGACCCAGAGCACCAGTGGGGAGAAATCCTTAGAGGCGGAGAAAATGGAAAGCAGCTTCCCAGGGAATGAAAGTAAGCAGAGAAGAAGGATATGGAGGGGAGGAGCCCAGAGGCAGCAAGCTAAGGGTATGTAGCAACTGGGAAAAAACAAGTGGACTGTCAGGGGGGCTGTGGCTGCTCCCAACCAAACACCCAGCTCCCAGGGAAGGCCCAAAACTGCTCAGAGATCCAGTCCACACTGTGCCGCCGCCTCATTTCTAGCGCTTCAAACTTGTGGTTCAGGCACAGTACCCTCCTGAGAGTTTGAGGGGCTCTGGCCTGTGCGGGTACCCCAAGACAACTCCCTTCCCCTCAACACCCAACTATTCCGGTGCCAAGAAGAGGGAGCTGGGGCTGCTGTGCCTGGGACCCTGGGCCTCCACCTTTAGGAGAGTGTCTAGGAGCACCCCAGCCTTCCTAGCTTCCCTGGGTTCTGTCTGCCACATCCTACGTGGTCACCACCGCACATAGACTGGGGTGGGGTGGGAGAAGCGGTCTGTGGCGCAGGAATTAACATCTATCCCATTCTCCCACTCCCTGAAGTTTCTCTTTGACGAGACTTACTCTAAATGAGAAGAAAGGAAAATCTTGCCTGTTCCAGGCCCTGAGATTGCACAAACCCAAAATACTGCAAGTGGGCGAGGAGCTGTAGTTGGAAAACTCTAGTAACTGGAAGAGTTAGGAGGTAGGAACTTGAGAGTGTCCAGAGACAAGTTCCTAAATAAACCAAGAAACAGGAAGTGGGAGATGGAGGAGGGGTGGCCTGAAGGTCCAACACCACTGGGATAGAGCGCCAGAGAGAAAGACAGATTCAAATGAGTGAAACAAATATTGTAGCCCCGTGGCTGCATTTCTCGAAATCAAGGGCCACCCCAAACCAGCAGCTGGGCCCCCAGCACTCCCGGGGCCACCGCCCTGCGCCCAGGAGTCCCGGCGCCCAGACTCATCATTGGCTGGGTCTTTCTTCCTTTTCTTCTTCTTCTTCCTTTTTTTTTTTTTTTAATCCTTCAAACACAAGACAAAAGTGCACTTCATTTATCATCTTAGATATATATATTTCACTCTCACCACATAAATACAAAACATCCAAATATCCAAAACATTCAGAACAGAGTTAGTAGCCAGAATTCAGTGACACCTACCCGCGTTTGAATCGTTCATTATTTTCTTCACTATTTCCTAAAAGAAAAAAAGAAAAAAGAAGAAAAAGAAGCTTCCGACGTAAATAATTTACAATAAAATTACTATTTTTAAAATGCTCTGCGCTCGCTTCGGATGAAGGAATACATTCTAGACACTGCGGCACCTCGCCGTCTAGGCCTGTGGTTTTGGTTAAAATGCGGGTGGCGGTGGCTGCGGGGACAGTAGTCGTTGCTCAGGGAAGGGATGAGGCTGTGGCGGTGTCGCCCTCTGGGTTTCTGATTTGGGACCCCGTTAACCCTGGGGGTTTTGAGGAGAGGTGTGTGGGGAGGAATGTCTTTCCTATCCACACGCTGGAAGCTGATCTGAATACGGAGACCACGGCGCAGGAAGCCGGGCAGCCCGGGCTCGGGTCCTGCCACTCGGTCCTCGGCCCTCGAAGAAATCCAGGCGTTTCCAGGGCGCTGGGAGGGTTTGGTGAATCCGGGAGTGGGGAAGAGGAGGCAAAGGGCACTGATTCGTTTCCAAACTCAGCAATTTTGCGCAGAGACCACGGGGCACCGAGCGGGTACAGAGAAGCTTTCGCACCCGGCGGTCCTGCTCTGGCTCCCTGAGGAGCGTGAAGCTGTCGGCCACCGCCCCAACAGCCTCGGAGAAAAGAGTCTGAATTTTCTTTCTTTAGCGCCTTTGGCTTTTTTTTTTTTCTTTTACTTTTTCCTTTTAAATTCCCGTTTAGAGTCATAACACCCAGAACTTGAATTTTGCATCGCCTTGTTCCTGAATTCTCTTAAACCTCCCAAACTCGGTTGTTCGGAGTATTTTAAAACTGGTTTCACTTCATCTGGTTTTATGTGGCAGTTATGACTCTTGCTTTATTGCTGATTAGATCAAATGTATTACCACCGTTGCCTACCGCGATGTTTGGTGTATCTCCTGGGGTCGGGGGTGGTGGTGATTGTTGTTTCTCTAAAAGGGGGGAAAATATCGGCAGGATTTGTCCAGCCAGAAAGCTGCGTATGCACCGGCTCTCCCAAGCGGTCTGCAAAATGGGGCGCAGTGGTTCCCGGAAGCGCTGGTTTCTCTGGCGAGAGGAAGGAGCGTCTTCCTTTTTGGTCTAAGGAAACCTACCAGCCTTTTCAGACCCTGGGGTCTGCGTGCAGCTTTGCTCTCTCAGTATTCGTAAGAATAATCAAAGGCAGCAGCGGCCCGATCAGGAGCAGGCGTCCTGGGCTTTGACTTAGAACCAGTCTTTGCTCTCCAGGGCCAGGCATTGGTTGGGGCATCAGTTGGCTAATTCGGATATTTCCCCCAATTCTTTGGATTCTCCTGGATTCAGAAGGAAGCTGGGGGCGGGGGGAGCACGGAGGAAAGGTAGAAAAAAGTAGCCCAAAATATGATTGGTAGCAGAGATTAGTGGGGAAGGAGAGCTGTCAGAGGCCTCGTAGGGGCCGGAGACCCAGCACAGGAGCCTCGAGCGCGGATTACGCGAGTCCATAAATATCACCACAATAGATACTATAAATATAAATACAGGCAAACACTTAAAATCAGTCCAGCGCTTTTTTCTCGGGCCCTTCTTTATTGTTGGTCCGGGAGTAAGGTTCGAAGGCTGAGGAGCTCAGATACCGGGCGGAGAGTTCTTGCAAATTCCCGGCCAGCGAACCCGCCATTGTCAACGGGGCGGAGGATAGGCGGCTGGCGACCGAGCCGAGCAGCGATGGTACCGGTAGGCTGAACAGGCCGTGCCCGGCAGCCGGCGCGCCCGCATGCAGTCCCCCTGGCCCAGCGGGCCCGGAGCCGGGAGCGCCACCCACGGCCGGCGGGTGCGGGGACGCGGCCCCGGTGGGACCCGGGGCGGCGGCCGCGGCGGCCGCGGCCGAACCCGCAGCGGCTCCCGCTCCCAGGGCCGGCAGGCTGGGCCCGCGTAGCGCCGAGCCGAGCGCGCCGGTGGCGCAAGGCGGCAGCAGCGCGGGCAGGCCGGGCGGCGACAGCAGGCGGCCCTGCTCCAGCAGCCGCAGAACGCTGCACGTGGCCGCCGTCTCCGACACCACCGAGCGCAACTCCGAGTCCTTGCCCTGGTCCTTCTTCTGCTTCGTGCGCCGGTTCTGGAACCAGACTTTTACCTGGGCGCAGGGGCGCAGGGAGAGGGGAAAGAGGAGAAGGGAGAGAAGGCGGTCAAGGAGGAACCGGCTCCCAGGGCACGAGGGCTCGGTTCGGGGCCATCTCCAACCACAGTCCTAGTCCCAACCCCGGCCCCTCCCCGCAGCAGGCGAGGGGTTAGCCCGGGAGATACCTGGGCCACCTAGAGTTGGACACAGCTAGCTCCACGAGGCTATGCCTCCGGGTTATGGAAGCAGGCCCAGGCTGTAGGAGAGGAGAACTAAAGCAATAAAGATGTCCATGGCTTAAACTGGAAGGAAGACCAGAGGGAATTTATAGGGCTCCCTCACTAACTGTAGCCAGAGGTGGATCATCAGCTCACATTTCCAGGAGAGGAGTAAGACCTGAAGGCTGCTGTGCAGGAAGTGGTAGTGGGTAAGGGGGAGTGTTGCTCTACCTTTCTAGACCCAGGCCCATTGTCCAGCCAACAAGCTCGAATTTAGCCTCTGTGGAATCAGTCCTGTCCAAGGCTTCAAGAAGCTGTTTCTTGCTTATTAGGATCAGACTTGACCATCAACTAGCAGCCAGCAGGAAAGGGTGCTGTAGAAGGAATAATTGGTGCCAGAGGGAGTACAGGCAGAGCTTTCTCCATCTCTCTCGGCCAGCTGGCTTGCAGACTCTGAGTGATGTTCTTAATTTTTCACTCCCCTGCTCTCCATCATGAGCTTTGGAATCATGGGAGGGTCAAGAGGCTGGGGTGAACTAAATCCTCTCTCAACCTCTCTTTCACTTCCCCATCTCTTTTTGCCCCTCTTCAGGCCTCACTGGTGGCCCAGAATGGAGTTTAGCAGCTACATGGAAAGGTCTAGATTTTGTAAAGTAAGAGGTGTGGTAGTAGAGAGAATAGGAAAAAGCTATCATGCCAAATCAGACCCCAAAAGAACATCCAATATGATCTGTCTTCAGTTCTCAGCTTTCTGTCCAGATCCCAGAACTACTTGCTTCTTATTTGCTACAGGGCGGGACACAGGGAAGGAGACTGGCCCTTAGAAAGGAGTCTGCCTTACCTAGGCCAAGCTGGTGCCATGCCCTCACTAGGCCCAAAAGGGCCACCACAATGCAAAGCTATCAAGCCCCGAAAAGCCTGGGCCCAGAGTCTATGTGACTAACTTCAGTAACATCATGTGGATTTCATGTAAAGGAAAAGACCTAAAGCACAGTTGACAGTGCTGGCTTCCAGGGCCCCAGGTCTGCCTCTGATCCCATGCATCACATATCACTGGCACGGAAGACAGGGCCTAATGGTGCCCAGTGGGTGCTCAGGGCTGGGAATGGATCTGGGTCCAGCTTAGGGCCAGGGGCAAGCCTTAAGGGGCAGAGTAGCCTGGCCTACAGGGGCAAATCTCAGGAACGTGCACCTTTCCAATCTAGTTGTTACCCTCAGCATCCAGGTGGTTTTGGCCCCAGCCCCATCCTTGCAGAACAGGCCTGGGTATTGTATAAGGCTGGGGTCCCCAAAGAGGGTGGTGCCTGGAAATCTGGCCAAAATGGAATGACCAAGACTGGAGCAAACATTGGTTCCTTGTAGAACAGAGGCAAGCAGGGAATTGTCAAGACTGTGATCCAAAAAAGAATTCCAAAGGACAGAATTTGGCGCCTCCTCGGCTAGGCCAAGGTGGGCAGAGCACGGACCCTGGAAGATTTGGGGATGTAGAGGGAAAGGAATGGTCTAAGGAAGGGAAGAAATCCTGGGTCTTTCACCTCATCTTCCCTGTCTCCTCCACTTCCTCTGGGAGTCTCTATCCAGAGCCAGGCTCAGTACTGGGAAGAACTGGCTAGAGTGGTGGGGGGAGGGGGAAGGCAGGCTGGTGCAGAGCTGTGCAGGCCTGGCCCCCTGGTACCTGGGTCTCGGAGAGGTTAAGCTGCCGGGCGAGTTCGGTCCTCTCTCGGCCCACAACGTACTGGCAGCGCTGGAACTCCATCTCCAGCCGGTAGAGCTGCTCCGCGGTGAAGGAAGTGCGGGTCCTCTTAGGTCGGTCCAGATCCAGGCCCTTGGGAAGGATGATCTCTCGGATGGAACCCTTGGCATCTGAGGAAGGGGAGATATCAGTTGCTGGGACCCTCCCGTCTCCCTACACCTCCCTGGCCAGAGCAGGCCAGAGGACAGGGTCGCCAACTGCCTGCGGTCCAGGGTAGAGGTAGGGGGGGCAGTTTGGGCCATACCCGGGGAGCAAAGACACAGTGTGTCTTAGGGAGCGAGGGGGCTAACTCCACACCGCTGACGGAAGGGGGAATCAGACTTCGCCTTTATAGAGCCCTTTGGACATGGTGGGGGTTGGGGGGTGGGATCCAGATCGGCTGAGGTTCCTTCCGGCCTGGGAGTCTCAGCGGCGCGGTCTGGGTCCCCTGTAGCCTGAGGGTCTCCCAACTGACCAGGCCGGGTCGCATAGGCCCCAGCTCTGGACGCCTTGACCAGACCTCCCTCCCGCGTTTTCAACGCCCCAACCCAGGATCTCCGTACCTCCGGAGCCGGGTCGGCGGAAGAAGGAGGGACGGAGTGGGGGCCGGCGGGGCCTGGCAATCTGCTAGCGGGGGCGGTGCGCGGCCGGGGCCGGGCCTCACGACAGCCACCGCCAGAGCCCAGCGCACAACCCGCGGCACTGCGGAGCCGAGCCGAGCACCGGGGCGACATCCGAGGCTCGGCAACGCAGCCCGGCCGCTTCTCCCGGCGGCCGCGGCCAGCCCCGAGCCTGAAGCCGGGGCCCTCGGCCCAGCGCGTCCACTGGCCTGGCGGTAGCCGGCTATCGGCTGCTGTTCTGCGGCGCCCGCACTCCCCTTGGGTGCATTCTACCGACTAGGGCGCCAGAGCCCGAAGGCAGGCTCCCGGCAGGTCCTCTAGCACGCACAGCGCGTACCCGTCCTCCATAGTGTCCTGCTCCTTCCCCCAGTCAGAGGCCGCAGCCTGCCGCCTGGGCCCGCCGGCGCGGACCCTAGGCTCCCCTGCAACCTTGTAGGCGGGGCCCCTCGGGGCTTGGAGGGTCAAGGCTCCCGGAGAGGGCGCGCCCCAGGTGCGAGTGCCCAGCGGCCGGCCAGACCCGGGGGCGGGGGTGGGGATAGGCCAGTAACTTTCTCCGAAGTCTAAGCCCGCACCTCCTCGCTGCCGGCCTGGGTCTGGGGCGCCGCGCCGCTAGGGCCCCCGGGTCTTACCCCAAGAACGCGCCCTGCAACCCTACCCCATCCCTACCTCGGACCAGGATACGGCGGCAATAATCCGGGTCGGCGGCCGAATTGGTTTTACTTTTGTTACAATCGTCCCCAGCTCCCGACGCGGAGAAGGCGCCCTGCGGCTCCTTGAGGAAGGCGGCTGGGAGGTTCCCGTCCGCACCCTTGCTCTCCCGGCTCTCCTTGTGCGCGTTCTTTGAGACCCGGGCAGCTTCTGCGTCCGAGTGGCACCGAACGTCCATTTTGTCTGTTTTCCCGAACATAGGAGAAAAAAAAAAAGGAAAAGAAAA